>JACXGM010041526.1:0-10031 GCA_016801145.1 Umbra pygmaea
TCAGACAGAGCTTGTCCTTACTTAGACCACTGACTATCAGACAGAGCTTGTCCTTACTTAGACCACTGACTATCAGACAGAGCTTGTCCTCCACTGACTATCAGACAGAGCTTGTCCTTACTTAGACCACTGACTATCAGACATAGCTTGTCCTTACTTAGACCACCGACTAGCAGACAGAGCTTGTCCTTGCTTAGACCACTGACTAGCAGACAGAGCTTGTCCTTACTTAGACCACTGACTATCAGACAGAGCTTGTCCTTACTTAGACCACTGACTATCAGACAGAGCTTGTCCTTACTTAGACCACTGACTATCAGACAGAGCTTGTCCTTACTTAGACCACTATGACAGAGCTTGTCCTTTCTTAGACCACTATGCCAAGCAGACCCAGAGAAGAACAATTTAAGGAGGAATGTGTACAGTTGAATTCGGAAGTTTGCATATGCTGAGGTTGAAGTCATTAAAAATAATTTGTCAAACATTCCAGAAATGTCAGGTTAAAAATACTATAGTTTTGGCAAGTCGATTAGGACATCTACTTTGTGCAAGACACAACAGATTTTTACAACAATTGTTTGAAGACAGGTTATTCCACTTATGAATCACTATATCACAATTGCAGTGGGTCAGACGTTTACACACACTAAGTTGACTGTTGCGTTAAACATCTTGGAAAATTCCAGAAAATTATTTCAGGGCTTTAGAAGCTTCTGATAGGCTAGATGACATAATTTGAATCAATTGAAGGTGCACGTGTGGATGTATTTCAAGACCTCAGCCATAACACCTCAGAAAGACCTCAGAAAGAATATGTAGGCCTCCAAAACCCTGGTATCACATTCATCTGTACAAATAACACCATGGGACCACATCACACTGCTCAGGAAGGAGACGCGTTCTGTCTCCTAGAGATTAATGTACCATGGTGCAAAAAGGGCTAATCAATCCCACAATTACATCAAAGGTCCTTGTGAAGATGCTGGAGGAAACAAGAAAACAATTATCTATAGCCACAGTAAAACAAGTCCTATATTGACATAACCGGAAAGGCCACTTAGTAATGAAGAAGCTACTGCTCCAAAACTGCCATATAAAACCCGGACTGCGGTTTGCGACAGCACGTGTACAAAGATTCTTCTTTTTGCAGAAAATTCCTCTGTGATCTTGAAACAAAAATGGAACTGTTTGGCCATAATGACCATCATTTCTTTGGAGGAAAAAGGGGGAGGTTTGCAAGCGCCCCAACCGTGAAGCATAGTAATGGCAGCATCATGTTGTGGGGGTGCTTTGCAGCAGGAGGGACTGTTGCACTTCATAACATAAACTGCATCATGAGGAAAGAAAATTATATGGATATATTGAAGCAACATCTCAAGGCATCATTCAGTTAAAGCTTGGTCGCCCCCCAAGAATACTTCCAAAGTTTTGGCAAAATGGCTGTACAAAATATTGTAGATATACACAGATTTTTCACATATAAAATAGTTGTGCTTGTTTAGTCTCTATGCTATGCGTTTGCCTTTGGGCTCTGTGGTTGGTGTCAATAGGTCAGACAGAAAAACAATAGCAGTTGATGTGAAAAAGGACACTAAAACAAGTGTCAGTATAATCACCAACAATCTCCAGAATGCTGGGGTGCAAGTGTCACAATTTACTGTTCATAGAAGCCTTTGGCAGTAGAATAAAAGGCTACACTGCAATATTCAAACCTCTGATTATCACTAAAAACAGTAAGGCCACATTAGTATTTGCTAAAAAGTACAGAGATCAGCCAGTACAGTTTTGGATCAGAGTTTAATGGACAGATGAGGTAAACCTTAACCTTTTTGTGGAGGCAAAAGTGTGGAGGAAAAAGGAACTGCAGGAAGTCTAAAACACATCACATCCAATGTGAATTTCTTTGTGAAAGGATTCCTTGACAGAATCTTTCTTACCTGTTACCATAGGCTCTGGATAAGCTAGGACATTTGGGATAGAGTTAGGTTGGGCTATAAATATGCTTCAAACAACACAGATTCAATCCCAGCACTGTTTTCAACCCAAATCCAGGGTTTCTAAGTATCCAGAACTGGACTGTGATTTATATGACCAAGGGAATGGAGCTAATACCTTAAAACTGCAGTGTGGGTTGGGTTTGCATTGAATCAACTTGATTGAGTTGAGAGTTTTTAAATGGTGGTTTCTAAGCAACTTCCACTGTTCAGAAGACCTTAGAGCTTATATTATTCAACTCTGAAATGTCTGAATGTACTGAATGTAAGACCTTGAAGTAAATGCTGAAAACCGGTAAATATATTGCAGGTTCGTTTTTTTCTGCTATTTAAATACTTAGCTCAATGTTCACCATGACTCACTTGCCTGGCAAATAACCAATAGGCTATAGAAGGCTAGCTATCCCTTTGAACAAAGCAACAGTCTTTCCAAAAAAAACTGCAGAGATGTGTATTTTATTTTAAAGCACATACTGCGGGCCAACATAATCACCCTCAGCATGGCTTACATTCATTTCTGGTAATCAAGCAGATTATTTTGAATAACAAACTGTTCATATTTTAAACCACTTGTGGACTATGCATTTCATCATTAATGATGGAAGATCGAAGAAAGTGAGAACTACAAAGAATGTAATACAAAGAGAAAAGACAGACACAGACAGTGAGGTAGAGGAGAGAAAGAAAGAGTGAGAGACAGAGGGAGGGAAAAACAGAGACAGAGAGATAGAGAAGGGTCTCTTTTGGAGTGCAGTGGGGTGTGAGAAAGGCCCATTGAGCCCGATCTAAGCTTGGTGTCAGACTGTGCATCAACGCTTTCACCCGGGTAGCAGCAACACTAGCTACAGACACAAAGTTAACCAGTCAACTCCATTACAGTGCAGGGGGCGTGTTTGAACCTGCCACACCAAAGAAACCACGCCGGCCAGCCAAGAATATTAATTGCTTTTAAATGAAGTGGAAGTCTCTTTACTGGGTGTCTGGTGTTGGTTTGTTATCGGCCCTGTGAAAGGAGTCGCCCTTCTTTGGTCTCACCGCTTTTCAAAGAGCCACTGACTCTAAATGAGGTCATTGATCAGCAGGAGCTATATTCTTCCAATGTTTTTTTTGCGACCCTGCCCCTTCAAACACCCCCATTGTATTCTGCCTTTCAGCCTTCAACAACCTGCAGTCCATAAACATACTGTTTAATGCTTATGTGACTGCGGCCATCTTGGATTGTTTTGTTGACCAAGTTGACTTGTTGTGAAATGTAAGGCCGACAACAAGAAGGAATTATTTACATTGTATTCACACTAAAATGTGACTGTTGAAGTATCTATCCCTACATGTTGTCTACCAAGCACTATTCATGTAACATTATCAAAGATATGTGATTCTGATTATAATTCAGATGATCCAGGAATATATACATTTGCACACGTTTAAAAAGGAGGATTTCAAAAGCAAATAAGTGTCCAAACCTTAAAAACACTTTAGTCTACAATGAGAAAACTAATTAAACTAACTTATGAAATCAATCTAAAAAATGACATGTTGTGTAATTGATGGGCATTAATTATAGTATCCTGGTCAAAAATACTAAGGGAACATGCAATTACCACAGTATAACAAGTCAGTTAAACTTCAGGGATATCAATCTGGCCAACTAGGAAGCATAAGCAAATGTTTTTTGGTGCAAATATAAGTGACAACATTTGCCCTGAAGAGGCAATAGCAAGACAACCCCCAAACACTGAACGATTTTTGCAGGCAGTGGCCACAGACAATTGCTCTTTCCTTATCTTTCCTGACTGAATCTTCTTCAGTGTCCTAGCTTGAGGCGGTACCTGCAGCCCATTCAGGTTACACAAGTAGTGAAGCTCCTTCAGGACGGCACATCCATACATACTAACAATTCAGTAGGCTGCAGAGCTGGCCTTGTTGCCGAATCCAGTTTTGGTCCCTCAAAATATGCGACATCTATGGCAATGTGCTGTGGGATGAAACTGCACATTTTAGAGTGGCCTTTTATTGTGGCCAGCCTAAGGCACACCTGTGCAATAATCATGCTGTCTAACCAGCATCTTGATATGCCACACCTATGTGGTGGATTGATTATCTCAGCAAAGGAGAAGTGCTCACTACCAGATTTAGACAGATTTGTGAAGAAAATATTTAAGAGAAATAGGCCTTTTGCGTACATAGAAAAAGTCAGCTCATGATAAATGGGAGCAACAACAAAAGTGTTGCATTATGTTCAGTGTAATATGACAAAAAACACCAGGAATGCTTTACTTTCAAGTTAATAACTGTATTTTGCCTTATAACAAGGACAAACAGTACAGTTCAGACTAAATATTGAGGTACTAAAGAAGAAATAATTTGCTTGTCTGCTGCTGAATCATAATGACAGACCTTACCTCCTATTTTTGCAGTCTCTGTGGGGCCATAAACGAATATAGAAAATGTTATACCTTGTGCCATATTTAACATATTTAACCCAATTCGTGCAAACTGCAAAACATCACATTGTTCCAAAATGCAAAACACTATTGCTGCAAAACTCAAGATAGATACTTTAGATAGAGAAAATACTTCATTCATCACCACAGGAAAATTCAGATGTCCAACAGTTCAAGAAAGCAACCACATTTCCACACTCAAACCACACTAAAACCATATGCATAAATAAATAGCCTTAAAATACTTGTAGACACAGAATAAAAAGCACAAATGTATTGAAATGCATTATTCAGATGTTAGAGTCTTATTAAAGAGTCTTATAGCAGAGAGGACAAATGATCTCCTGAACCACTCAGTTGTGCAGCACAGTGAGAGGAGCCTTCTGCTACTGCTCTGCCCAGCCAGGAGGCTGTGGTGAGGGTGTCTGCTATTTTCCATGATAGCTTCCAGGTGTTTAATGTGCTAATCTCCACCACTGTCTTTAAAGAGTCCAGCCAAGCACAGAGCTGGCCTTTTTCACCAGCTTATCCAGCCGCTGGGTGTTCTTGTCCATCAGGGTGCCACCCCAACACACTGCTGCATAGAAGAGTGCACTAGCCACCACAGTGATACCACAGTGATACCACAGTGATAAAACATGTGCAACATTTCACTGCACACATCAAATGACCTTTCTGTATAGCGTCCGGGTTCCGGAACCAGTCCAGCTTGTCATCTATTAGGACCCACAGGTGTTTATAAGCCTGTACCACCTCTATATCCTGACCCTGTATGCAGCAGTTGTAGCACAAGATCCTGGGCTCTATGCATAGGCAGTCCTGATGGGCCCCATGTTCCTCAACCCCAATATATTCCAGACTTTTCAAGGGCCCTCTCTCCCCTTTGGGGCCTGGTAATCAGTATTGGTTTTACCCCCAGTCCGACGCGCCTGCCTGTATGGAAACTGGTAGATGGGTGGCCTAGACCTATTAAAGTCCACCACCATCTCCTTTGTTTGCAGGTGTTGTGGTGAACACAGCTCGCACTGCACCAATCCCAGAAGGCCTACACAGGTTTTCCTGTACTCCTGCTCCTGTCTATTCCTGATACATATGCCACAATAGCTGTCGGATGCTGATGCCAGGTGGACATTGACCATTCTGTTAAACCTGTTATAAAACAGATTCAAGTCATTGGCCTTTTCCACATCACTGTCCATAACCTGGTTGCTCTTCTTTGAGTAGCCAGTGATGTTCTTCATTTACCTCCACACTTCTCTGATGTTGTTTCGCTACAGCTAACTCTCCACTTACTCTCCACTTTCCTGTTATTCTCCACTTTTGCCTGCTTCAGTCTCCTCTATAGCTCATCCTGAACAGACCTAAGTTCTCTTTGTCTCCCTCCCTGAATGCCTGCTTGTTCTGGTTGAGAAGCTCCTTGATGTTACTAGTGATCCATTGTTTATTGTTGGGAAAGCAGTTGACGGACTTAACTGGTATTACAGTCTCTCATTGATGACGTCACACGCTACTACCGCCCCTGCTCATGGTGGAATGTAAACAGCAATGGTGAGGATATGTGAAAACTCCCTCAGAACATACTAGCGCCCATGTAGAAAACAAATATTTAAATTCTATTTAAAATTATCTAAATTGGACATATTTTAAATACATTTATTATACACTTTTTTTCTAATTAAATGTAGTTTAAGCATATTTTGAAGAAGAGCAAAATATACTATTTTAACACCTTTTAAGTGACATTGAATTCGATTTAATTTACATCATACTAAATTGTAAAAGTATATTTTGATCACAGGGTGAGCATCCGGTTTCGCAAATTGACGCAAATGAGGAAGTGCCTTAAACCTGCATTCTATCTGAATTCCAGCTACGGGTGATACGTCTGGTTGCAAAAGAGCTTGGTTTCTGTAATAGACTATGAGAATGAGAGACAAGTCTCACTTGATTTATTACCTCAGTAAACATTTCCATAATGAGTATATGGTCTAAATCGCTAGATTTAAGCCTTCTGCAATACATAATGATGTTACATTTTTGAATTATGGTCTTGTTGATTTTAAAATTGGCCAAAAAACAAAGGGGCGTTTAGGGCGTTGGCAGTTTAGTTTTTTACGGTAAGTAAAATTACATCTTGTTTTAATACTGTTTACTGTTAGCATCCCAATTAATATTAGTTAGCTAGCTAGATTACTCCTCCCTCTCGTCTAAAATGGTCACGTCCGCAACCAAGATGTCTGAGCCCGTAACGGCAAATTCGATGACCCAAATCAGATCTTCACAAACCAATGGGTAACGTCACACATGCTACATCCAGTGATATATACAATCTATGACTTTAACCTCTTTCACCTTAAGTCCCCCAACTTTGTACTTGCCGCTCGCCTTTGCATTTCTGTCAGCTCGCACAGTGGAAAAGACGGGTAAGTCTACACAGGAGTCAGGCATTTTGTTATTCAGCCAAGTCTCAGTAAAGCACATAAGAATACACTCCCGGTATAGTCCCTTGTTCCTCACCAGTGCCTCCAGCTTGTCAGATTTGTTGGTTAGTGAGTTTACACTCCCCATCAGGACTACCGGCGGAAATGGCTTATACCTCCACCTTCTAGCCTTCAGCTTAACTCCTGCTCTGCATCCTCTGAACGGCTTTCTCAGCTCGGGTGGTATATGGTGTCTGACCCCGTATCTGGTTCTTTTTAGAGAAAGAGGTTCAGCCCTCATGTACACTGTTTTAGTCACAGTTGCGCTCATAACAATAAAATAATACAAAAATGAAAAACATACAAAAAACTCACTCTCAACATGACAAACAGGAGGTACTCGGATTTGCTGCCATTCAGAATGGCACACGTAAACACAGCACAGGAGCAGCTAAAGGTTCTGAGAGAAGAAATGGAAAGATTGTTATTGACAGTTACTCTAAAATTATTAGCAATAATAACTGTAACTTATTATTACATACAAGAGCACAACCATGTAATGTGCACTTCATCTACAGCTAATGATTGCTTATAAACTATGGTAAATCAACACATCCCCCAGACTATCAAACTCAGTGTAATGTTAACTAAAGAAAAACTGTAATGTTGCATGATCAATAATAAACCTGTAACCTGTTTGCACCCAACATGAATTATTGGGACGTAAATTATTATGTTAATCAACTACCACAAGTTTGGCAAGGAAACAAATGCTCATTCATAATTTCATAACAGCAAACAGTCGGAATTAACCTACCGTTGGTTGTAGCTAAAGCAAGAAGCAAGCTAAAATTAGATAGCTAATACTCAGCTAAACATGTTTGCTAACCTTTCAGGGTGCGTTTTCATTTCTTAGTACCACATATGAATGGCACAGCAGATGCCGGTGCAGTCGACATGTTTGTTCAAGTTCAAGTTCATTTTATTTATATAGCAAGTATACAACAGCCACTATTAAACTAGTAAAAAGTTATGTAAACTAGGCTTTACAGAAAAGTCATATATTTAAAAAAGAAAGTAATAAAAAACCTGTGTCACCACACATAGTAACACAAATAAAGGACAGGAGTAGCAGGACAGTATTGATTGACATAAATGTGAAAAACTGAAGTATGAAAGCAGTATCAGACTTTTGCTAAAAAAGAAAAGTATAAAATCAGCCAGAAAAGGAGGTTAATATGCTTAATGAGAACAGGTGGGCTTTTAATAAAGACTTGAAGACAGACAAGGTAGGGGCCGTTCTAATCTCTAGGGGCATGGAGTTCCAGAGTCGAAGCCCTGCTACTGCAAAAGCACGCTCACCTCTACGCTTAAGTCTAATGCGAGGGACTACCAGCTAAGCCTGATCAAGAGTACCTGTTACATAAGGAAGGTTATAGGATACGCAGGGAGGGGAATAGCATTCAGCTCATCAGAAAATTCCTCAAAATAAATATGGTTCACAAGTCCTGCATCTCGATTCCGAGTCGAGTCTGAAGTCTCAATTCAAGTCTGAATTCACTGTGTGTGCGACTTAAGTGCAACTCTGGTGCAGTCATGGGAGTATATGCAAATTGCCATCATCAACACTGAGGCAGCAGACTTTGTGAAAATGTTTATTTGTGTCATTCTCAAAATGTTTGACCATGACTGTAGATGAATGGAGACCAAATGTAGGGAAAAGGTGTTTTAATATTTATTAGAAACCTGGACAGAAAATAATAAAGTGATGCCCAAAGAAAAAACAATCTGACTCTACAAGGTGACAAACACTCAGTACATAATGTCTAGTAATCGGTATGAGAATTAATAATTTGTTTAGATGGATGTATCCTTCTCTGGACGATTTCCTACAACACATTAACGTAGTGTGTCACAGGGAATCACTCTCTGAATTAATTTAGGTTTAACCGCCTCAGGATGAATACTCATAAATACATTCACAGTATTTGGCAGCAGTGTATAAATCAGGCTCTTGGAGGAATAACAGATAAGGTTTCCATCCAACATAACAGGGGATATAAGCCACAATGTCGCACACCATCTTCTTCTTTTGTCTACAGCCCTCATTCTCAACTCTGGACCTCAAAGCCAGATTTACTCCTCTTTTTCATTGCAACCCTCTAATCTTGGACTTATTTAGACCTGGGACACCAGAGTCCAATTAATGTTGGGGTAGAACAGAAAAACAGCAGGCTCCGGACCCCGTAGGGTTAGAATTGAACATACCTGGTCTACAGTATATAGCCTACTTGATTACTAACCTCCAACCGATGTGTAGGCTTAGTCACCTAAGTGTGTTCCCCGAACTGTCCCTTAGGAATCTTCTTAACATGCTGCCTCTTAAGTTCGATGTTACAAATGTGCTGTCCCAAGTAAAGGTGCTGAATTAGTTGACATCGATTGCTCAGGAATCGATTTTTCACTTCACGTGAAGGTGCATTATGGCGTTAACAATGACAACACGTTCTATATAAATGAAACATTCCTCAAATTATTCCAGTAACATTTATTTTAGCATAGTTTAAGTTATCAGTAAAATATAGACTATTAACTCAATTATCAAATTGTCAGTAATGTGTTCACACAATATGTTGTGACTGGTAGACAAACTGGGTATCCCTCGCTAATCATTCACCCTCCTCCTCCCGTTGTGACACTTGTCCGCTTCTTGACTTGGGTTTAACGACTTCTAAAAATTATGTAATAAACTTTTATTTCAATGGTAGGGTACTTTACAATCAGAATTGATTGGCAAGCAGCTGCAGTTACTTCTGTTTAATGTGGTATTGATTGCCATTGGTTAATGTTTACAATAAATCAACCTATAATGAACAGAGGAAGACTTAGATAGAGAATATGGTGGGGAAGCAACGTAAAAAAGTGCACCAAGCTTCTCGTCAGAGGGACTTGAAGTTTTGCTGGACGAGCTGGTTTTTGCCGAATAAAACAATTGACATGGACTAAACGGCTCTGCGGCCGGCGCCGTCTTTGATTCAATACAAGGACACGTTGGATCGCTGCCATAGTTGGTCGCTTACTGGACACCACCATGCTTACCCATTTATAGATCTTAGCCATTTAGAGCCAAATTGTTTGCCAGACTTTAATTATCAAAAGTGATTGCCAATTTA
>JACXGM010041527.1:0-10031 GCA_016801145.1 Umbra pygmaea
CCCCCCCCCCTCCAGCTTAGCCTGTTAACATTACACTGAATACCCCGCAGTGATCTCATTACTCACATTCAAACAACTTTCTCTCCTTCCCTCAGTCTGCTTCTCTTTCTTCATTCATCTGTTTTCCTCATTCTTTTCTCTCTTCTCCACTAATGACTTGAAGAGCAAATAGAGAAATCATCCTACGGGTTGTGCTTGTGATTAGAGGGGGATGCCCCATCCCAATTTAGACGGCAGATATAAAGGGTAGCTCAGCTACCATGCGTCTATACCAATAGGCTAAACTAAATCCCTAAAGACTCGGTCACATGTCATAAACACTCCTTGCCTACAGTAAATATAACATATTGAGAATATAAACCGGGGGGTTGGGGGCAGAGATAGAGAGGGAATGCAACAGTGAGATAATGCTGAATCTTAACATCTTCATTGGCAGAGTGATGGAGAGAGAGAAAGGAGAGGGACAGAAATGGAGGGAGGACAGAAAGAGAGGGAGGACAGAAATGGAGGGAGGACAGAAAGAGAGGGAGAGAGTGGCAGGGATGGAGAGGGTTATGCTGCTTTGCGTTTGGCTCGGAAACGGGAGGTTGGAACTGGAAACGACGTCACACCCGAGTTAAAACAAGTTGATCGCATTCCAGTTACCAAAGTGGGATAACAATTCAGTCATACAAGTAGCAATCAACTAGCCATGTTAGCCATTTCTAGCAAAACCAATTGATAAAGACGCATTTCGGTGTATTTTCACGCCTTCTAATGCGAACATTTTTGTGAAAAACAAATAAAAACAATTACGAAAAATTAACAGTAACAACAACTTTCACTTACTTTTGATACAGGGTGCTACCATCTTGGAAAATGAACTTGGGGGTAGTGAAATAACTCAGACTTCGCGACTAGAAATTCCGACTTGGGTGGGTGTTCCAGTTGAAATTCCGACTAGGAACTCTGAATTTCCGGCCTCTGAGTACAAATGGAACGCAGCATTAGAGTGTGTTTGGTTTAAATGCAGGGCTGGACTTTGGATAAGCTTCTACAGGAGGTCTGGGAGTAATGGTGCCTTAAGCAGTTGACGGTGTGCTTTTCCTCCACCATTGTTCAACTGATGCAGCGTCATTAGTATTGGGGAGCCACATCAAACGCACAGTCGTGTCTCCCTGCATTAAAGCTTTACCAAGATTAAACCTGCACATATCGCCCACAGCCCCTAAAAGGTTTGATGCTATCCAGTTACATTTTTGAAGGTTCCTTTTCCAGATTTTGTTATGAATAGAAAAAAATAAAAAATAAAGAAATGCCATGGCAGGAGTGGATTTTATGTTTAATAAAACACTCATTATGCAACTGCCACAGCAGGAGTGTTAATGCTGGCCCTTTCCGTCAGCTTATCAATATTCCTGTTCTGTCTGCAGCCAACAGAGTCACCGCAGGGAGAATACTTAAAATTCATAAAAAATTCTTATCAGTTTTTTTGTTGTTGGGCCTATTGATTGGTTACTGTGGAAACGGGGCTAGCTGCAGCTGTAAGTTGGACGATGGCGGATCTTTCCTGGGTTAACCAGGTTAGTGAGTCCAGACATCTTCACCCCAGATCACTGAACCCTAGGAAGGTTTAAAGTGCTAAACTTTAGTTATTGTCGATCCAAATAGAGAACAGGTAAAGCTTCACGCCGTTAGCCAGGTCCAGGTTTGTTAAGTCATGACAAGCGGTATTCGAAGGAAGGACAGCATTTGTTTTGTCTTTCCGTCTGACCTCTGAGAAGGAGGACAAGAGAGGACGTAGAGAGAGGAAGTATCTTTAGGACAAAATAGATTAGTGGTTGTCAGTCAAAGTGGATGTCTGGCTGTGTGCCAGCTCTGTATTGATTTACTGCACAAACCACATGAATGAGGAAGATAACTGTGACTACCCAATTCATTAGTGTTGGCTTAGAGAGTGGAGTACAATGTGATAAAACAAGTGAGGAAAGGAGACAGAGTAACCTAGAACTACATGTTCTCATCTGAGAAACCCACCCACGTTACCCTGAAAAATAGCTTAAATTCTTTCCTGTAATTATAGTGGGGAGTTTTGCCCAATAAAAACTACTGTTTACATAGAGTACTGTATATACTATAGAGTCCTGTATGTACTGTATTTACCTGTACTATTTTAGCATAAATTGTATATTTACCAAGGTATATTTACATGTACTATTTACATTTGCGGTCATGTATATTTTGAAACTACTATAGCTGGAGAATACTATAGTACAGCTCAATTTTTTTGTTATACTATATTTTATGTTTGGTATTACGGTATGCATTGTGGTTTGCACCTTTTTAAACTCACTGCATGGCTGGAGCCATGGCATAACATTATCGGTGTAAATGCAATTACATCTGCATGTCTGTACATGTGTCACAGACAAACTGAACTTACCTAAAGATCACTTTAATTTTTTTGTTGATAACCAGATAATGTAACATCTGTCTACACTGTATATTAGTGCTAGTTACTCTTTATGATTAGAGACAGCTGGGAGAGGCAGAACATGGAACATCCTTTCCTACTTGATTGGGAACAAAATGTTTTTTTTTATCAAGTGCCACCTTTTTAGTTCAAGCAACACATCATGAAATGAACATTAGGAAAGCTTGAATGAAATACAGTGCTGACTTTTTGAAAATAGGGACTGGTCAGAAGGACTGATATTCATGACTATGATACAGGACAGTTATATCACTCCTTTACTCCCTCTCACTCTTCTCTCTC
This sequence comes from Umbra pygmaea, assembly GCA_016801145.1. NCBI lineage: Eukaryota > Metazoa > Chordata > Actinopteri > Esociformes > Umbridae > Umbra > Umbra pygmaea. The sequence goes on from JACXGM010041527.1 coordinate 2,756, forward strand.
TCACTCTCTCTCAATTCAATTTCGAGGACTTTATTTACATTCGGGAAATAAATACATTGACAAAGCCAGCGGGGAAAAAATAAAAATGTGTCAGAAACAAACACTACAAAAATAATATTGAAATAAAACAAAAATAATAAATACATTCTAAAAAAATACATTTTGAATATTAAATTTTAAGCTATTTACAGAGTAGCAACAATGTACGGATAGATACTGGTTTGTGTCAAAGTGTTTATGCTGCCTGTTTCTTATGGCAACATATCCCAAATCCTACACAGCAAAATCAGCAGTGTTAAATCAACTCTGAGAGTGTTAAAGTAACACTCTGTGTTCTGTATAAACTCTCTCAGAGTTGATTTAACACTGGTGATTTTGCTGTGTCCTTCTGTAATTGAACATTGCTGGGATATTGTCAATAGTTAATTTGGTTAAGTTGATTCTGGGTTTGTATGACTTGAGGGATATACTATGTGTCTCTAATGTTGTCTTACATTTGGCAAGAGGTTCGAAAGTGCAGCTCGGTTTCCACCTCATCAAGTGGGCAGTGTGAACACTGTTTTCTCGAGAAAAGCATTCTCTCCACTGTCTCTCTTGCTCTCTACTTCCCTCCAGCTCGTCTGACATACACTGGTTTTCTGGCTTCGGAGAAAACACAGCTTCTCTATGACAAGATTCTGTTGAATAGCCATTTTTATGGTATCAATAAATGTTTACAGCAACATTTTATGTGATTTATAGTAACATATCATTGACGTATATTGTTGGGAAATGTATTCATATTCAGCCTGATGTATTCATGTCGTAACAATATTCAGGATGATCAGGAATATGCTTGTCATTCGTAGTAAACACATTTCTCACTCCTTGTTCGTTTAAACTAGATAAATAATTCGAGATTCAGAATGACTTTCTAAAGATGAAAGATAGGTGCTCGCTATTGTTTTCTTTCTCTCTTTGTCTCCCTCTCTCTCTCACTAGGTCCATCGTTCTGGCCTTCAGACATTGTACCCACAACTGCCCATCAGCCTAATGAATAGTGATACAGTGCTAATAGTGTGGGATAATATTTCAGACTACTGCTAATAACATCTCTCCTTCAAAGTCATTAGTGTCTCATCAGTACTTCTGCCTCCCCTACCCACAGACCCTGTCAGTTAGCTGGATCAGAGGGTTTACCTTGGCTTGTCAGCTCCGCCTGCCCTGCAGCTCAGTAGAAACAGGAATTGATAATGGGATGTGACAGGCCCCTCTTTACATCTGGACCACGGTAGATCCTTAGACTCGTGCCGTGGTCTAAGTGTGGTCGAAGCGAAGGCAAGGTGGGAGTGTCGTTTTTCGTTATAAAATGGGTGTGTCATGCCACTACACAGAACTGAGCTCTGCAGAGCCTTGGCATCTCAAATATGTATCACAACACAAGCTATGCGAGCAACAGAGTAGCTTGCTTTTCCTCAGAATGGAAAATTGAGGAGTTTGTCTGTCTATGTCCTTCCCGACTAAAATGTATGAACATGAAAGCTTTGCTAGTACATGGTGTTACCACTCATTACTACATGGTGTAACCACTCATTACTACATGGTGTTACCACTCATTACTACATGGTGTTACCACTCATTACTACATGGTGTTACCACTCATTACAACATGTTGTAACCACTCATTACTACATGGTGTTACCACTCATTACTACATGTTGTAACCACTCATTACTACATGGTGTTACCACTCATTACTACATGGTGTAACCACTCATTACTACATGGTGTTACCACTCATTACTACATGGTGTTACCACTCATTACTACATGGTGTTACCACTCATTACTACATGATGTTACTACTCATTAGTACATGGTGTTACTACTATATACTACATGGTGTAATTACTCATTACTAAATGTTGCTACCACTCATTACTACATGATGTTACTACTCATTAGTACATGGTGTTGTCATTAGTACATGGTGTTACCACTTATTACCGCATGGTGTTATTACTCATTAGTACATGGTGTTGTCATTAGTACATGGTGTTAACACTCATTACTACATGGTGTTACCGCTCATTACTGCATGGTGTTACTTCTCATTAGTACATGGTGTTACTACTCATTAGTACATGGTGTTAGTACTCATTAGTACATGGTGTTACTACTCACTAGTACATGGTGCTACTACTCATTAGTACATGGGGTTACCACTCATTATTATTACATGGTGTTACCACTCGTTAGTACACGGTAAATAAAAACGTAATCAACATTTGTTTTGATATAATATTTGACCAGTAGGCAGAGTAGTTATCATGTTTTATTGAGCTTTGCCTAATGCTACAATATACCCTTAGTATATAGCCCAATTCATTCAAAAGTTTGTTTAGTGAAAAATAAATTTACATTTTCAACCCATGTGAACAGCGTGTTCTGTTGAAATGCTTGTCCAAAGTAAATCGTCAAAAATAATCCTAAATTCTGTCCACGGGCATTGGAAAGTAATGGTAATGTCTGTTCTTGTCACTGTTTTGCATAGGTTGGATCAGAGACATGTATTCCCCATTAACCCATCTAACCCATTCATTCAACAATGGGCATTGTCTCTTTTTTCCTCATATGTCTGCTCTTGTTCTTTAGAGCACTCTTGTTCTTTAGAGCACTCTTGATCTTTAGAGCAGTCTTGCAAGTCAAAAGAGAAACTCAAGAATTCCTAAATCTGTCAGTAGACATGCTTCATTCAACTTTTTGTGGTTTGTTAAAATAAACACCTCATGTTTACCGTAGAATAACCACAAGTCAGATGTAAACAACACGGCTGGAACTCAGATATGTACAGTGTACAGAAGACTGCAGTTGTTATTGCATGTACAGTGAAAACATTGTGCCCTATTTCCAACTCCAACAATGCAGCAATAATAATAATAATAATAATAATAGCAACTAAAACATGTGCAAAAACAAAAGAAATAGACATCATCTCTATCAATAACAATATGATATAAGAAGGGCACTGGAGATCAAGCATAATATACATATATATTAATGTAAACAGAACCACCACAGAATGCTACTTGACGAGTAAAATTTCTCACTTCCTTGGAGCTTCTCTGGAGCAATGCTATTCCCCCTATAGGTGAAATAAAATACTAGGCACACCCCAACGCAGGTCAAAACGCAACCGCACTGTTGTCAAAAACAAAGTGTTATAGTTCATTTCTTGAAAACACGACTCTTCCCTTGCATACGTATCTACGTGCGTTAACTTTGGATCAGCCATTATCTTTTTGATAACTAAACCATTCATACTGGGTTCCCTCCTACAGATTTTTTATTATTTTTATTTAACCTTTATTTAACCAAGTGGCACGTTGAGAACTGTTTCTCATTTGAAACGGTGACCTGGCCAAGATAAAGTGACATGTGCAAGAATACCAAACTCATGATTTCTACAACTTACACATGAATCCTGATCTTGATCCTCCTCTTTTGGTTGTGTCCATAAAACATTTTAGTTGTATCTATTTAAAACCTGTGGATGTTTCCATTTAAACCTGCACTATGTAACTTTTTTAAAAACTACAAACAAATACAGAAACGTTTCAGGACTAGTAAACTTTAGGAGTTAGCATATTGGATCCAGTGGATGTAAACATCAACTTAAATAATACAAAATACAGACAATAGTTAATCAACATTTCACAATCTTTAACCAGCAATGAATGCATTTTTTATATATTGTCCCTGTATTATTACTGTTTTTAGTAAAAACATTTATATAAAAAATTATTTTATAAAATCTACTTAAAATTTGGGCTGACAGGACAAAAGAATGTAATGTTACATATTGCCCCTTTTCATTTAAAACATATGGGTGTGTCCATTTCATATCTCTGGGTGTGTCCATTAAACCCGGTGGGTTTCTTCATCTTTCACTAGGTATTTTTGTAGGACAACAGCTTAAGAGGTGATCAAAGTTAACACATGTAGATAAGTATGCAAGGCCAGTGTCTTGTTTCCAAGGCATTAACTATAGTTTTTAACAACTATCATTTTTGACAGTGGTATTGTTGCATTTTTACAGGCATTGGAATTCTCGTAGTAGGGTATTAAATCTACTGGAGAGGTTACTACAAAGGTTGCTGGTAATGTTGTGTTACTTGTTTGAGGCACCCCGCATCTGCATAACTCCTGTCTGCATAGTAGCACAACGTGACGATTTCGTAACGAAAAACCACACCGCAAACTTGGTGTTGGTTTCAGACAGCGTAGACCATGTCTTCCCTTTACCACAACCACAAGGTCAAGCCCATGTAACGCCATTACACAATCACACAGACCGCGCAAGAGCGAGGTTGACGAATGGAGGGAGACAGGAGAGGGAATGAGAGAGAGAGATGCTTGAAGGACCAAGGAGCGAGAACAGGTGACAGACACGGCTCCGACAGGTACTTGAACATCAACCATCATGTTGGAGCAGCTAAGGGCCAGCGAAGGTGAGGATATCAAAGACCAGTCCTCCAGAACTCCGTGGAGCCGCCTCGGATCAGCCAGAGCCCCGTGTTCTTCATTAAAGAATAATGGTTACCGGTTGGAAGAACATCACACGGTCCTTATTCCACTTCAGATGTTCGGGTCAGGGCTGAAGGGCCAATAGGACCCATCTGAATGTTGTTGGCAGGCGGTTGTGTCAGCTCCAATTAATTTCTGTTGTTGGGTTAAACTGCAGTGAGAGTGCAGTGGCACGGTGGAGAGGTGTGTGTTTTCACCACACCAGTTTAACCATTTAGGGCAGCCTGAGTTTTTTTCTGGCAGTTATTTTGGTGCATGTGACAGGGTTCTACAAAAGCAGTTTTCCCCATCTCTGACTGAGCACAAGGAATCTCTAAAACCAACCAGCCTTGAGAACATTCTAGTGCAGGTGGCAGTGTTGTGGTGGATGTGGACCATAGATTGGTGCTGCTGGAAACATCTGCTGGCTCTGTTGGGACAGACCAAAGGTTCTGTAGTGTGTTCGTGCATGTAGTGTTTTCGTGCGTGTCAATGTGTCTACAAGTGTGTGTGTGTGTGTGTGTAAGTTTGTCTCTGTACGCAGGTGTGTTTTCAACGTGTGTTTCTAGTTAGATAAACAGGCTTGCCAGAGGGCAGGTAAAGGTTTTAGCTGCTATCTGAGCTTCGTCTTCCCTCTTGCTGGCCCTAGGCTGAGGGCTTACCTGCCTGGTGTCAGTCTCCCCTGATGCCTGCCAAGGTCCTGACTCCTATTAACACCAGCAGCATGGACTGTCTCCCCCGGGGGACACCGCTATTCCTGCACTGCTGTTACCCTCCTGATATCAGTCGGTTTGGGCTCTTCCAGGCGTCCTTGTGAAGGACACTTGGTTTGATAACACTGCTGTTCTTGCTGGGATTATGAAGGAAATACAATGTAAAGCCCTTGGTCATACTAACAACTAATATCACCAGTTCTCTTTCATATGTTAACAGTGACTCTGAGTTTACGTGTCGGTTTCATTCCATTACATGGACATTACATCATGCATGTTCACTGTCTCTGGGGCCTTTGAATTCCTACCAAGTCAGCTACCAGGAGACACCCAGTGTCAGGAGTTCACTGTGGAAACAGCCCCCCTGCTGTTACTGTGCCGTAATGTGCGACAGTTGTGCCGACATCACGCTCTTGTAGTCTGAGGTAATCCCTCTGAAAGATTACTCAAACATAAATGAGGCCGGTACACCTGTCAGAACACAACGAGATGTGTGAGATAACGAGCAGCATTAGCTCTGGTGCAGGAGTTTCTATCTTGAAAGCACAAGGATGATTGGACGGTAGACTTGATCAAAACTTGCAAAGGTTAAGGGGTGGAGCTGTTCACTCGAGTTCAGATACTCATACTCATCTTCAACAGCTATGAACCCAGAATCTGCTAAAAAATGGCTAACTATAATTACTCAAAATAAGGCTGATTCGGGATCTGTTTGGGATAATTAGATTGGACTGAATGAACAGGATTGGATTCTAGATCAGGCTTTTGAGGTATGCCGTGTTGTGTCTTTAGACTGACGGCTCTGAAATGCACGTTGTGGATCAGATAACACTACGGCCACCCGCGCTGTTTGTCTCTGGTAGATGTTTGGGTTACTCTGCCCAGGAGGGCTTCTCTCTTCAGATGAGACACAGTTGAACTAAGTGTTGCTGATCAGATTAACTGAGCTGTTGACGATTAAGTTCCCCTGCTGCTGACCTCACAGTCTGAGGTTAGCATTTATAGCACCCAGCAGTCACTGAGTTAAGCATCTACCATGCGTATTGGAGCTGCTCCAGCATTACACTACACTGTGCTAAAAAGACAAACGACTCACAATGCAGCATCACTAAAACCTGTTCATTGATAGCCTCTTCATTCTGAATAAACTGCCATATCTTTAGTGTGATTTAATATGCTTTTAATTAGTCAATTTCACCTTGAAAGTTGCAACTCTACCATGACTGTCTTTGAAATTTGCCCTTTTTCTTCTCCATCAGAGCATGTTATCATCGTTGCACCAGTAGCAGCAAGCTGCTATGAAGTTTGAAACAAAAGGATAGTCAAGGGCAACATAATTTTTCCAAGCAGATTAGGAAAGCAATCCTAAAATAAAAGAAAAGGGACCTTAGGGATTGAATGTGGAACAATGGTGGCCACAGTAGAATGACTCAGCTCCAGCTGTAGCCAGGGTTCTGGATAGTTGTGGTCGTGCTGGATTCTTTGCTGTTGATGCATTTGTGTTGCGTTTGACATTGTGTGATGGGACAGGAAGTGGTTCTGCTCTCTGGAGCTGATGACTTCCTGCTTCAAACAGCAGCAGGTCAGTGAAAAACATAAGCATCATGTTCCCTTTTTCTCTCTCTCTCTCCCTGTCTCTCTTTCTTTTTTACTTTGTCTTTATTCGTTCTCTCTCTCTCTTCCCTGTGTGATCCTGCTTGGCCGAACCACAATCCCGTATAAGGCTGGTGGAAGCCCCCATCTGTGCTCCTATTTCCATTAGAGATCAGCAGTAAGAGAGAGGGTTTACACAGGCTCAACCAGAGGACTGTTCCTCTCATTCCTTCACTCCAATGTGGTTCAGTTACCCTGATTTACCCCGGTCACCAGGTCAGCTTTCCCATCCTCCATCAAACGGCCATCCTAGACCTTCCTCCCTCTTCTCTGGACACTTGTAAGCTACAGCACATCTACATGTTACAGCACATCTACATGTTACACCAAATCTACATGTTACAACACATCTACATGTTACACCA
>JACXGM010041528.1:0-10031 GCA_016801145.1 Umbra pygmaea
AGCCTCTTTTAGCATGGATAACGTTGTTATTGTCAGTAAAAATAATTGAAGCCATTATATTGTTATGTTTTGTGCTTTACTGACACAATTAAGTGGAAAATAAATGTTTTGGGTTTACTGTACTTTGTTGACGTTAAAATGTATAAAAAAAATATGGTATCGAAAAAAGTATCGTTAAGGAACCGGTATCGAAACTGAGGTATCGAAATTGGCACCGGATCAAAAGATTTTGAACGATGCCCAGCCCTACATTTATCAGCCAAAACATTATGACCACCTATTTGACAGGTGGATCTAAGCGTTCTTATTGGTTGAGGCATTTAAGACCTGCCCCTTTTCCTGCCCCTGGTGTGTTCCTATTGGTCCATGTAAGCCACAGGTGTCAAAACCTTGGGAATGATGCTTTCCAACCCTTATATGTGTTCCTATGGTACAGGCCGTTTCCTAAACTGAGCTGTCAAAACTATGACGAGTGGGTTTAAAACTATTGATAAGGGTCTCCTCACAGTGTTAGATCCTGTTTTCCCAGGTCTACATGGCCATTTTTGTCTCTAAGAATGTCAAAGATGTGTGTTTGTGTTCTAGAAGTTCTAAAAGGCATACAACTCTTTTTGACAACTCTTAAGTTCACACAACCCCAATACAATTGTTTTCTCAACCCAGTTTGCTGGGGTATGTTTTGCTATGTGTCAGAGTAATAGGTTTCTAAATTCTAAGATCTGTCAAATGGCAAGCCATTTTTTCCTCAAGCTAAGCTGTCTCAGTTCTCTAAGACAGGGCTGTAGGTGTGTGTCTTTTAAAGGGTCGTAAAACAAGATGTTCAGGTACATAGGCTCAAACTATCTGAGTTTCTGTGTTAAAGGCAAGTCTTCCTTTGGTTCCATTTTGTCTTAGACATACAGTAGGATGAGTCCAAGTCTGTTTGACTACGTGCAAATAAATATTTTTTTGCATTAAAGTCTACTTGAAAAACAGGAGTTTCTTTCAGGGTCGTATCTTAAACTAAAATACAGTTATTTTGATCTAACCATATGTCATTAATATCATAAATCAGAATAGGTATTTTCAACATTAATTCAATCAGTGGTTTTGCAGCATGCAAATGATTTTATAAAATTACAATGTTACAGTTTCGAAATAGGATGTATTATTTTAGGTCAACCATATACAACATGATCACTAGGGCCTACTACACACATAAACAGTCTATAGCAGTGGTTCTCAAACCTCTCCTCAGGGACCCCCAGCCAGTCCATGTATTTGAACTACCCCTGAGCTGGCACACCTGGTTCAACTTATCTATTAATTAACATGTTGTTTATTAGTGAATCTGATCTGATGGTTCAGGGCTACAGCTAAACTGTGTCACGTCTGGGGTCCCCGAGGAGAGGTTTGAGAACCACTGGTCTATAGACATTTTTTAAATATATGGTATAGCCTATTTATCAAACATTCATACAATAGATAAATTAACTTTTAAACTACACAGGCAATGTTCATTACTGTACTTAAGTAGATTTTTCAGATATTTTTACTTTACTACTGATTTTGGTGCCGACTTTTTACTTTTACTCCTTACATTTTACAAAATTGTCTCGTTACTTTAGTTTCAAATAATTTCAGTGAAGTTACCGTTAATATTTCTCTTGTCATCAATACCGAATTCAATCTAATTGGATGGAAATATACGTTGCATTTGACGCACCACTACAAGATGACTCAACAGATTCGGTGGCATTCATTCGCGGCAAATCATTGCAGCTTGATAACGTAGCATAGTTTTATGTATGGTGACATGATTGAAAATGAAGAAAACGGAGATCCCAGAGATTCGACAAGCAGCAAGGCATTCCCAATCATCCTTGGCCTGATCTGTGGGAGATGTTTGACATAGTACTCATGAAAAATGTCTCCTGGCGAATGTGTTGCAAATTTGAGGTATACATTTGAACACTTTGCGGTCTCTCTCTTCCTGCCCATCCCAGACACACACACACACACACACACACACACACACACACAAAAACAGGTTTTTGTATCCCAAACGAACTCAGTTTTTTGGGTTGTGAAACTATTAGTGTAATGCAGAGATTGCAAAAGTACTCACTTCCCGTACTCAAGTAGAAGTACAAATACTTGTGTTAAAAAAATACTCTGGTAAAAGTAGAAGTACTGATTTAACTTCATTACTCAAGTAAAAGTAAAAAAGTACAGGCATGGCAATTTACTTAAAGTATAAAAGTAAAAGTAGCCTTGCGAAAGACAACCATTTTTATGCAAAACTACCTGGACCACATAAATGTTACTAGAGTGCAAGCTGAGAAACTTCCATGGACATGTAAAAAAGGCTCTTATGTGCCATTGCCTACATTTTAACTAGACGTCTGCCAATAGGCCTAAAACATCATGATAATTGTGACAGAGACTGGGACTCCAGGTTAATAAGACTCTGACTGAGTAGCAAATTATTAATTAAAATGTGATTCTGTGAGAATTCACAGATAAAGTTTATATTTTTTATCCTTCCCCTTAACATTTGAAGGAATCCACATGTATGTGTGTGTGTAGGGACGCTGACAGGTTGGGACAAACGGGATTGTTGTCCCAGGCCCAGTCCTGAGGAGGTCCCAAATTTTGTTTTTGCACAGTAATATTTCTTTTACCGGGCGGCCCTAAATGTGGAGTTGTGTCCCGGGCCTGGGGATACCTGTCTGCATGCCTGTGTGTGTGCTCATGTGTGTGCTCAAGTTCCTCATACTTTTAGAGTTACAACTAAGGGATGGCAGCAGTTTATTAGAAATTAAATCTAGTAAATCTTTGAACATGGAGTGTTAATAACAATAAATGTCAGGATCACAATTTTTTAAATTGAAGTACTATAAAAGTTGGAGAAACTACAAATTCAGTGTGCATTGCATTAAAAAAATATTTATTACATTGCAAATAGACATCCAGCAAAAGAAAAATGGCAAGTGATGTATGCCCTCAAATCTGTAGATGTGCATGGATTTGTCCTGAATCCCTTAAAGAACTTGGGAGCAACTAGTTTATACAGACCTTCTGTATAGTGTAACGTGTCATAATGTAATTTTTGTATAGGACAAATATACCGCTACACACCTTTTGTGATGTTTAACGTGTCATTGTGTTATTGCGTGTAGGACAGTGAGTGAGTGAGTTAAAAAGCGTGTGTGTCTAGGATGGGCAGAAAGAGAGAGACCGCAAAGTGTTCAAATGTATACCTCAAATTTGCAGCACATTCGCCAGGAGACATTCTTCATGACTACTATGTCAAACATCTCCCTCAGATAAGGCCAAGGATGATTGGGAATGCCTTGCTGCTTGTCGAATCTCTGGGATTTCCTCAACCAATCAGAACGCTTAGATCCACGTGTCAAATAGGTGGTCGTAATGTTTTGGCTGATAAATCAAAGGTTAATACCATTTCTCTCTTATAATTATTCACATACACATTTTCAGCTGTCTTTTCTTCAGTGTCTTAATGACAACATATATTCACTCATCCATAATTAATTATATTCTGACTATAATTACCACTGGTGGCGCCAGAGTATTTGTTTGCATAACCATGGTGGGGCTAATCCACACAGTGGTTGGGCTCAAATCAACGTCTGAATTTCAATGTGAATACATTTTCCTTTTTTCACACGCAAATTACATCTAGAGCAACCGATGTGGAAAGTCAATACTGAGTTTAGGCAATAGTCTATTTGCGCTATTTCAACTCGTTAATTTTGTCTGGCAAACCTGTCCACTACACACCCAATAGGGATGGGCAGATCGATAAAAAATATAGGCTATATATTTCGTTTTTTAAGATTGATTCTAGCGTAAATAGGATCAGATACCAATTTCATTTTCTGTGTTCTGTTAACCTTTTCCAAAGAATAGAACTGCCAGTGCGAATGTGCGATGTTCGATTATAGTGAACACACACACACACACACTATCGACGGAGAGAAAACGAGTTAACGGAGTTAACACTCCAAAATCGCTCCAATTATTTTTTAGGCCATATTACAATATTGACAAACCCATCCATTGTATGACCATGTATGTCAAGGGCTATAAGATTGAAACTAAATCGGCTTGAATTGTTATAACGTTGTTAAAATAAACATGAAATTGTGACCATGTAGCTACACGAAAAAAACAAACAGTTTTTAAAGTATAGTATACAACTGTTAATACAAAACAGTGCAATCTCATATTACAAATATTCTCTATGGGGACATACTAAAACGCTTAACGTGAAAAAGCTTAACGTGGTGTAATGTACCTAAACAAAAATCAATCCTTACCAAATTTCTCATGGCCATATCTTGTCATTAACACTTAAGCCTGACAAAATAACTAAACCGAAATCCAACGATTATAGAAGTAATCTCACGTTAAGCCTTTTCCTTACCATAGGAGCCAATGAAGAAGAAAGGCTAAACATCATATAACGCCAATCCTAATTGGAATCTGGGTTAGTGAGCTGTGGCTGAGATGGGGCTGGTGAGTCTGAATACATCTTCAGGGGTGTACATATAAAAGTCCAACTAATGAGTCTGTCCATGTTGTTCAAAACACTTCCAGCAACACAACATGCTCTTGTCCAAGTTCAGGGAAATGTTTCCACATCCTTGCTGTGGAAATGGCTAGTGGGCTGCGTTTACCTACATATTGTACATACAGCCTTTCTTTGATGCAGAAAAGGGGTAGAGGGAGTGAGAGCAAATCTGATAGGAAAAAAATTTGAACAAAGGACGATGATTACTCAGTCAATCTGGCCCCAAATTCACTCCTTTCACAAACGCATGACATTGACCATTGCAATACAGACTGATCAAATGAACAGCTAGCCAGCAGCAGATACTGAGCATCCTGATGTAGCAAGTTTCCCTCAGACAGACACTGTACCAGCAAATACTGGGAACAATACTGCCCTGGAAAGACAAAATACCTTAATTTACATTTTAGTCAAAAATGAGTTTTTCCATTTTTGGAACATTAAATATGTGCTTTATCATGTGGACAAATATATTGAGTAAAATTTGTTGTTTATTTGGGGGGGGGGGGGGTAGAGGGTTGTCTTTGCCACATTTACATTATTTTGCCTAGAATTTAAAGTAATTTTTCTCAGCTCTACACTCTAGCGAGTTAAGGTATTTTGCCTTTGTAGGGCAGAATACATTTGCTCCCTGGGTACATATACAAACACCTGAGCCAAACTGGTCATCAGTATCTCACAGAAGCCAGTGTCTTGCTCCAAAGATCTGGGTTGAAGGGGAAACTATTAAGCAAGCTGTTGCAGACTACATTGGTCAAGTGACAAAGGTGGACTTGTTTTATGTGTGCCAACCTACAATTTCCAGATGGCAGCAGTTTTCAATTTTACAGTTCTGTGCAGCACAAAGGGCTCTGAATTTTGTCACAATATTGATGCCCTTCAACACCGATGTAAAAGGTTCAGGCTTGCACTGGGTTCTAGCTTGACCAGATTTTAGGGATTGGGACATTTCCATATACAATTCCATCCACAGCTCTGCAACTGCAAACACTGCCCGTTCAACACTTCTCAAAGTTGTAGCCTGTATTTTCACGGCTGCTGGAGAAGATTTTCAGGTATCTGATTGGACTGTTACAGATGTCATAAATGTCCCACAACAAGGCAATGAATATAACTGTGGTGTTTTTACTATTCTCTATACCTGTGCAGTCATCAGCGAACAATCAATTAGGGCCAGTGGACAGCCACAAAGCCAGACTGTGGATCTAGTCTCTCGTTGAAAAGTACAAGCCAGGGAAACAGACGGTCAGGCCAAGATAGTGGTTAGTGAAAAATTACACTGGATAAAATAGCTCTAATTGTCTTGGTGTAATTTTGCAGCCGGTAGGCTAGCAAAAATATGTTTATGTTAGCTAGCGTTACCTGTAAACTGCCTGAGGGCAAATGCTGCTTGTAACGAACAGTTAGTGCAACTTTTTTCAAACGGATGGTTACATGCTACTGTGATATGTTTTTTACGGGATAGGGAAGACGCAGATCTGTTCCAGAATCACTGTTTATCGTATTTATTGACATGACATTGCTATAGCTTTGTAATAAGTTTTGATGAAATTGGCATATGTTATACTAACTATTCCACCATGATAATCTATTTACCAAATGGGGGTTAGGAAAACCACACAATAAATTCTGTGCATCAAACATTAGCTTGGGATGTTTTTAAGCATTAGTTACCCTTGACAAAGTGTTAGGAATATCTGGTCCGTCTATGTAATGTTTATAGATGTTTTAAAAATGGTTTCTTAAAAGGTTTACACATTTTTAATCATTACCCGATACCCAATATATTGCATGATAGATATAATGTGTTAACATAAACTGTTCATTTTACAGCACAACTTATAATTAGTAAACATTTATTTATACACAAGTATTTGCACTTTAAAAAAAAATGTATGCACAGTTTATGCAACAGCAGTTTATGCACTGTAAACCTTTTTTTATTTATATAAAGTGTGGGTGAACTTAAACTGTATGGCTATGCTGTGGTTCCTGTAGGTTTTCCGTGCAGGGTGAAGGGTTGGGGGGCCTCCATGTCCATTTTGCTTGGGGCCCCCAAAAATTCCTTCAAACGGCCCTGGGGCTAAGGTGGGGCAAACACGATTCTTGGTAGGGCTGTAGCCCAACCAAGCCATACCCTGCCGCCGCCCCGATAATTACTGATAAATTTAAAGCCACCTTTGTGAATGAAGGCAATCATTTCTATCAAAACATGATAATTCATGGGTAATTCCCAACATTTGAATGTAATATACACTATTTGATCATATTTTATAGTGTTTAAATAAACCACAACTCACCCTTTTTGTGACTGTCTCCATTTCCACTCTTTCTCACAGGATCAGAGAGTATCACTTCATCTGCATAAATAACATAATCCATTATGTTCTTAAAGTTAATAATTTTTTATCCTTAGGTCTGTCTGTCTGGCTCTAAGAGTGTAATACTTTCTATAAGGAAGTTACCACCAAGAATGAACAACATCCTTTAGAAGATGTACAGGAAAGGCCAATTTAACAGTTTTTTTACAATCAGTTTAATCAGTGCATTACCCTAGGATGATTTTGTATTTTTGAGGGAGGATTTTAATAACAAAGCAAAACAAATGTATTTTCCATGTATGTATCTTACCAACCCTGTAAAAAAAGAAGAGTACTGTAATTAATTAATAGTAGATGGTTTTATATACAATTTTGTCAATTGTATAACATTTCACTGTGAATTTTGAAATGATTTGCCTCATTTTACACTGATGAAGCGCAAATATTCTTGAGCCTTCCGCAAACTGATCCTGTGAGCGAATAGATCGACAGATCACCAAAGCCCTTCGTAGAGCCCTTAACCACCTAGAGCACTGTGGTACATAAGTAAGGATGCTCTTTGTAGAGCCCTAAACCACCTAGAGCACAGTGGGACATATGTGAGAAGGCTCTTTGTAGAGCCCTAAACCACCTAGAGCACAGTGGGACATAAGTGAGGATGCTCTTTGTAGATTACAGTTACGCATTCAATAAAATCATCCCAGACATCCTCATCAGGAAGCTGTCTGACCTTGGTGTCTCCTCTCTCATTGGCTACTGGATTATGGACTTCCTTGGCCTCTCCTCTCTCATTGGCTACTGGATTATGGACTTCCTTGGCCTCTCTTCTTACATTTGCTACTGGATTATGGACTTTTTAACCAACCGGCCCCAAAGTGTGAAGCTCGGCCCCCACAAATCCTCCACCCTCACTCTCAGCACCGGCTCCCCTCAGGGCTGGGTGTTGAGTCCTCTGTTGTACTCATTTTACACTCATGACGGCACTCCAACCCACCCCAGCAACACCACCATGAAGTTCGCCGACGACACCACACTTGTTGGACTCATTTAAGGAGGAGATGAGTCGGCTTACAGAGCAGCGGTCCACAGATTGGTCACAACTTGTGTCTTAACACCGGGAAAACCAAAGAACTTATCATAGACTTTAGAAAATACCGACGCCCTCCGTCTTTCCATCAATGGGGACCCTGTGTAGAGGGTTCACAACTTCAATTTCTGGGAACCCTCATCTCGGACCGATTCACATGGACTGACAAAACCGCTACAGTGGTAAAGAAGGCACAGCAACACCTGCATTTCCTTAGACTTCTTAAAGAAATACATGCCTGAGAAACTTCTACCGTTCATTCGTAGAGAGCATCCTGGTTTACTGTGTCACATTGGTGTGGTGTTGTGAGGAAAAAGAATGGAGATCAAAGCAGGGAGGAGTGTTCTTGATGTTTTAATGAATGTAAAAGGTGCTGGATTTACTTTGGAACAGGTTTCAGGATTGCTGACTTACAATGCGAACATATAGCGGCTGCACTTCGTTTTCTACTCAGCTACGATGCTCTATGCGGCATCGGACGCGATACCAAGGAGGAAGAGTTTATGCTTGCTCATACTATACAAATGTACATACTGTACGACATATTATGAGGTGATGACTCAATCAAGTAATACACTCACACTGCAGTCAGCTAATCCTTTACTCAGATGACAAATGTTCCCAACGACTCTTTTCTCCTCTGACAAAAGGTAAACTCACAATAATACGCGCCGAACCTCCGGAACGTTAGGATTAAATAGGCATCTTGATTACTCATTACCCACCGCTGTGGATAGTTAGCCAGTGCACAATTCATGCAAAATGAGTAACCAAGTGCCTACCGCTCTTCCAGCGCCCAGAGGTCGGCGCATTAACAAAAGCACATACACTCTACAAAACACATTAAACTATAAATACACATCCTGCCACGATACATAAACATCCATACAGTTCATGACATATTGTGTGACTGTATAGTACGCTGGGTGCTCTGTAGCAGACAAAAACGAATACAAAGAGTAATCAACACAGCACAGAAGATCGTTGGTTTTCCTCCTTCCTCACTGCAGGAAATTGCCGACTTAAGATTGCTAAAGTGGCTCTACAATTTATTTGTACCTTAAATGACATTCAATTCAATCAATTCATAGAGTATCACATCATAAATAACATCATGTTCCCTAATATTTTTCCATCTCTCTGCTCGCTCAAAGAGAGTATGACTTGTTATGAGGAAGTTCCCAGAAGAAAAATGTATCTTTAGAAAATGTACAGGAAATGCCACAATACTTTAGTTTTTTTTACTGTATTGCTGTATTTTATGATTTTTTTAAACAGCAAAGTTTTACGTAGTTAAATCAGTGCTTTACCCTAGGGTGACACAGGTTCTCTTCTCTTTTTTTGGAGATGTTTAATAACAAAAGCAAAAATAGTTTTTGTATTTTCAATTCTGTTTTTTATTTTACCAAACCTTAACAGAACCAAGATAATTGTACAGTGGGCTCCATAATTCCTGGCACCCCTGACTGGGAATACACAATCAATACTTTAACAAACAATACTTTAACAAACAATACTTTAACAAACAATATACACTGAACAAAAAAATAAATGCAACACTTGTTTTTTCCCCAATTTATCATGAGTTGAACTCCAAGATCTAAGACTTTCTATCTACAAAAAACTGATATTTCTCTCAGATATTGTTCCCAAATCTGTCTAAATCTGTGTTAGTGAGCACTTCTCCTTTGCCTAGATAATCAATCCACCTCACAGGTGTGGCATATGAAGATGTTGATTAGACAGCATGATTATTGGTGTGCCTTAGGCACATCACTGTATATGAAAATATTCAATCTATGCCTCCGAACCGTTTGTAAAAACGTGCATATCACACAAAGTATATTTGCTAAAATACAGTAAGCTACTAGTGTGGAATTATTCTACAATATTAACTCATCATGACAGTAAAATAGACCATCCTAAGTCAATCTACTGCAATAATTCCTCTCTCAAACTGTAGAAAGAATGCTGGGAACACTTGATTATGTATGAAAAAAGAAATACCGTCAAATACCGTGAAACCGGTAGAATTTTGACAAATACC
>JACXGM010041529.1:0-10030 GCA_016801145.1 Umbra pygmaea
TATATGCTATTCCGTTTTTGACCTCTGCCTGTTTGACTTACTCTGCCTGAGGAAATCCCTAGTTGTACTTTAGCCATACATGCTATTCCGGTTTGACCTCTGCCTTGTTTTGGATTCTTCTGTGCCTTTTCCTATGGACAGTTCATACCTGCTAAAAATAAACATTGTTCTCTTTTTACCTTGGGAGTAATCATTACAGGCATGTGCATTTTACATTCTCATTCGATTCACCAGTGGTTTTAACAAATAATTTAAATGCCTTCTAAACATCAGACAGCTGGGGTTTAATTTACATAATTTAGCCTAAATAAATACCATTTGTCCTGCTGAATAAATTGTATTCATGGCCATGGGAACTAGGGGTGCTGAGGTTGCAGCACCCCCCACTCACAGCACATAATGATATGACTTTTTGTTTTTCAGACGGTTTTTAATTTTCCACCTTTATTCATAAAATTTTTCAAAATATAATTTTGTTTATTATAGAATATACATATTTAGAATATAAGATTTCTTTACAAATCTGTCAGAATAAGAAAAAGGACTGATGATGGTCTAACTCCCAGCACCTCATCGAGCTGTTTAACTTTACTTTGATCAGACAATGAGCGGGATGTTGTTGATGACGCTAGCAGCAGGATTATCGGTAAGACTCTTTATGTGCCCTCCCAAACATTAAGCTCCCCCCCAGTGTCCAACGTTAACATTTTCTCTCACTGGCCCGAACTGAATTATTACTGGCCCAAATTAAATTTGGTAAAAAAAAATAATATTCTGTGTTCCTTTACATAAATGCAGTGTCACATCCAGCCCACAGTGGGCTGAAATGGACATAAGAATGAGTATGGCGCGTTTGGCTACTCCCCCCCAATGTGGCCCTGGGGAGATTACCATCGGCCTGTGCCATCCAGTCCAGACCTCTGGGAATACCCATACTATCGATTAGGAGGAGATTGAGTTCCGCCATTGACTAACATCAGGGGGTTGTAAGGGTAGTGCCATTGGAACAGGCAGCATCGGCGGATAATATGGCCCCGTGGGTACCCACGTCTACACCTTGGTGGGTAAACACCAATATTCCACCTCCCATGGGGCCTGGAGAAACCATGGAGCTTATGCTGCCTTCATCACAGCCTTCCCTGGCAGACTATGAGAGGAAGCAGCAGGACCAAGACGCAGCCAGCCGAGGTGGAGCAGCCACAGGCCGATGAGGCTAAGCTACGAGAAGCGTTGGTTGGGGAACGGTCTATAGAGGAGCCGTCTCAGGACGGGGAATTGAAGACTTTCTTGATGCTTCTATTGAGCGAGGAGCCAGAGGAGATGACACTTGAGGAGGCTTTCAGATTAGCAGCAACCGAGTCATTGGAGGAGGCTATGATGCTGACCAACGAGCCATCCACAGCAAGCCAGGCTTTGGATCTGCCTCCCCACGATATATCAGCTGATCTGCCCCCCGCCCGATACATCAGCTGATCTGCCTCCTCCCGATACATCAGCTGATCTGCCTTCGCCCGATACATCAGCTGATCTGCCTCCTCCCGATACATCAGCTGATCTGCCTCCTCCCGATTCAGCAGCTGCTCATCCCCTGGAGCCCTCAGCAGATCTGCTCCTGGGGAAGTCAGCTACTGAAGTGTCAGGGCACCTTTCTGGGGTACGAAGACCTCCAGCGGAACCTCCTACGCGGGTGAAGTGACTGGTTTTGGGGCGCTCTCAGGTACTGTGGGGGGAGGTTGTGCCCGCCCGCCCTCCCGTTTTCCTTTCTGCTGGCATTTTTGGCACTCTCACATCCAGGCCAGTGTGCTCTGGAATGGACATACGACTGAGTATTTGACCCTTATATCTATTCATAGTATGTTTGTGTTTCCTTGTATATAGTCCCATGTACTGTTGATTTGTGTTATTAGGGCCAGTGCTCTGCACTGTAGATTATATTTCTTATGTGCTGCAGTATGTAACTGGTGCGCCTTCCCCTTGTTCACCTGGTACTGGTAGGGACCGATTCAGTGTAATCATCTATTTACATTCAGCTGGGTAATCAGTCACTATATTAGTCCAGGTGAACGAGAGGAGGGCGCGATTAATTAAAGGAATACTTCACCGCTGGAGAGATGAATATATATTTAAATTGGGTATTTTATGTATTAGAAACTTAAAAATGTCTAGAGGTTGGAGTCTTCTAGACTGAGAAAAGCCAGAAAATGTAGTTCTGGCCCATAGAATGAAAGCCAACAACTCCCAGAATGCACTTGCTTTGCTGCTCAACGAGGCCACTCCCAGGCCACGCCTACCGGTTAGAGAGGGCAGGAAATCGAAACTGAAAAGATTCAGTTTTAAGCTGCTGTATACCATCAAATATACGGCGTAGGTTACCGTACCAACGTTTTATTTATCCTCGTCTTGGCTGGCACACCATGTTAGATGTCGGTCTACAGAGTCAAAGTTTTCACATAAGGTAAATATTTGTATTCTGAACCTCTGTGTTTTGGTTAGCTAGATAGCTAGCAATGCTACCATACTAGCAATGCTATGCTATTTCTGCATCAAGTGTATGCATTACTTATGATTGAATACAAAGATTATTTTTTCGTGAAACCAAAATGACACCAAATTGTGCAGCTGTAACAATACCTACTTATGTATATGTAATAGATTGTAATTATATTTTGTGTAATATGTTAATTATATTTAGCTGGCAAATTATACAAACGCAACAATGTTGTGATTTCAGTGTAGCAATATGTCGTATTCATAGCTTTGCCAATCTGTGCGTAAACACTGAATACGTGAGTTGTATGTATAATTGTAAAGATTGACTTACAGCTTACTAAGTCTACCTGCTTATTCTTTCATAATCATAGGATGGGATTGACTCTTCAAACTCCACAGCTTCTACACGCAAACCCAGCAATCTTCTGCTTCGTCCATCCAGTATTGTTACCTTACCAGTCAGCTAAACGTCACAGGCCTATTATGAATAATGCTGTTTATTGACAACTCATTGTTTTCTTTCACAACAAAATGTATAGCATTGAATGTAATAGATTTGTGTTACTTGACTACAATTAAGATTATGAAGGACTCATTTTGGAAAGCCTTTCACGTTTGTGACAATATATTGATGTTGTAGGTCAAGCAAATAATCAAAATTAATTACAATTCTCAAATAGTCTGTGTCACGGTGCATTTGTTTTTATATTTTCAGCACATGACATTTAAAAGTTATGTGAATGGCCCTGCTTTATACCACTGGTTCTCAAACCCCTCCACAATGAATCTACATATATGGGGCAAAACTGTTGTAAATATTTTTAAACGAGAGAGAGGGCTTTTGGGCTAACCTGATGGACTATGCATAACCTGCATTTATTGTCTTCATTAGAGATGTTCATTCAACTGGAGTATTTGTAGAACCCTAGGCTGTTGGTTGCATTGAAGTCTAGTCATTTTTGTATGTTTTTTCTTTATATTTCAAGAGGCCACATTTACACAGGTAGCCCAATTCTGATTTGATAAGACTGGATAGACTTGCACCTTATAAAGAAAATGCAAGGCAGGACCATATCAACAGAGTAGCTTAGTTGCTCCTCATATGTAGTAGGGTGAAGTCAGCTAAAATGTGCAACTTTTTGGTAAAGGGCTTATAATACCATCAAATAAGCTATGCATAAAATCTTATGTAATTTTTCAGCCCTGCCTGCCTTGAAAACTAAGACCAATCAAAACTCTTGTTACAAGTCAACAAGTGTTGAGGGAACAATGTAAGATAAGTTATTGTGGATTGCTGTAAAGATATTAAGAGATGACGCTACAACATTATTTGGCCCATTTTAGCTGACTTCACCCTACTTTCCTCCAATTGAAATCACAATTTCTCTAGGCAAATACACACTAATGGAGCAATACTGAGGACTATAACAGGAACCACAACCAACAATTTCACACTGATAGCTCATCCAGAGCTTCAACAGTATATTTATAGCAGCAGTACCCCCATCAGGAGCTCGATATCTGTCTGATGTCCTGAAAAACACAGGCAGGTAAAGAAAGACTATAGCATTTCCCCAGTCTCTCGCTTTTCAGGACCAATTCCACAAAGTGACGGTAAGTGTTGGCCAATAGTCTACAAAACAGTAAGCACAACATTAGCAATGCAAGTTATTTGCACCTACAATAGGCTAGCTAGCATGGATGTATGCTTACTGTTTTGTTGGTCAATACAAATGCATTCACAATAGCCCAGTCTCATGTTTCCAAATGAATGTATTTCCGTGAGACTGGGCTGTTGTGAACACATTTGTATTTACCATAAATCAGTAAACACAACGTTCGCAATGCAAGCTATTTGCACCTAGAGTAGGCTAGCATATGTAAATATATATTTGCAATAGTAAGCACAACGGTCGCAATGCAAGCTACCTGTATTTGCACCTACCGTAGGCTAGCATAGATGTATGCTTACTGTTTTGTCGGTCAATACAAATGCGTACACAACAGCCCCGTCTCACGATTCCAAACTAATGTATTTCCGTGAGACTGGGCTGTTGTGAACATATTTGTATTTACCGACAAAACAGTAAGCACAATGTTAGCAATGTAAGCTATTTGCACCTACAGTAGGCTAGCATAGATGTAAATATAGCAATGAGAGCTCAGCTGACTGATATGAAAAACAAACAAAATACTAACTTTATACTAAGGCATCCGTCCCTGCAGGCTTTGGCTGGCGTTTTCAAAATAACCTTCGGGATCCTCAAATACGTTTCCAGGACACACCTGTGATCAAACCTAAGGTGCTTTGTTACAGATTCTGGCGGTGCCATTTCCTCAGCAGATTCAGCGATTTCTTCAAGTAGAAAATGGCATTGCTAAAATTCACGACAGCAATAGGACTTTCTGTGTCCATATTCGCACAGCAAGAGCACTGACACCACCAGTCCGCCGCAGCTCTGTGTCTGCCCAGGCTCTTGCTCCTTGGCATCAGTCAGGTTTCGCTCCTCTAGCTGCAAGGGCTCTTGTTCCTCAATCATCCGCAACTGTTCCTCGCTGTATTGCAGCTCTTTCTGGCAGCCACAAGCATTGGATTCACGCACCCGATCTTCAAAACCCCCTTCTGCCATATCATCTTCAAAATGACACTCAGCCATTGTGGTTAGACTACTAAAGTATTACTCAGTTTATTCCACAGAGCAATAGCCTGTTCGCTTGACTTCAAGATGGCTGACAATTTTTGAAATTCTGGAAGTGAGGTCCCACCCCCTATGGGCGGGTTGAAAACATGCGGAAGTAGCTCCTCCTGCTGGCTGTAGTTCATAGCCTCTGAGCAGAAAAGCCTCAGATGATGCAAAATGATGATTTTTGCGTCATCTGAGGCCTTTTTCCCATACAATTAATAGAGAGACTTCACATCCCAGGGGGGTATGAGGGATTGATCCCAGTTATTTCTAAAATACTACCAGGTTTCTACCGATATAAAGCCTAATGCTAATCGGTGAAGTATCCCTTTTCCCTGTGTTTGTCAGTATCGTGTGGTAGCTACAGGTGGTTTTCCAATGGTGTATTGTATAACGGACCCTCTACAACGTGTCCTCACCACGTACTGCGAGAGTAAGTAGACTGTATATGTAAGAGTAGATATTGCGTATTGCCAGGGGACCAGCTATTCGCGTTCTGGGCCGAGATTAAGATCCCAGTAATTAGCAAGTCTCGCCTGAAGTTGTGCTATCCTCTTATGTTTCTGTCCTATTCGTTACCTGTCGGAAAAGCTGTCTAAGAAAGAAACCACAAGCATATTCCTGCCTTTTTGTCTCCCTCCTTCATCCATACCAACACACCCACAGTAAAGTGTGACATGCAGGGTAAAGTGTGACATGCAGGGTTAATTGTCTGTTGTGTGTAACCAAAAAAACTACAATTTTCCCCTCTTCACAACATGGTAGGTGAGTTGTAAAAAAATTATATTTTGTTAATATTGCCCAGCCCTAAGACACATGTACAGAGGGAAATTCTGTGCATTCAAAACTAATTGCGACTGAGTTCACAAGTTTTGTGAAGTTCCTGATTAAGAACACAATGACCAAAAATTAGTAACCAGTGATCTATGATATGAATAGAAAGAATAGAAAATTATTAATTAACTAGTTATAAACTCTGGTTATACCTAGGGGTCGACCGATTTATCGGTGCGCAGATTAATCGGCCGATCTTTTGGCATTTTTTACATAATTGGCATCGGCCAATATCAAGCTGATTAATAAGCAAACGCATCTTGCGGGCAGCCTGGTCGCCAGGCCCTGGTGTTGTTGTTGTGGAACACATGTACGATGCACGCTGCTCCTAGAGTCAATTACCAGCAGAGTGAGCAGCCCTCATCCAGTGACTAAGGAGCTGTTCCTCTGAGAAAACAGTAAGGATTAAATTCTTATAATCCTATTTAATGAAAAAACTTATGACATGTTACTGCCAACTTCGAGAAAAAAAATGAATTGGCGACATGACTTTCGGCTACTTTGGATATTGATAGCTGTCATGTCACAATAATTAAGCTAGAATTTTGCAATCACAGACAGTGGATCTGAGACTTTTATTAGTTGTTCCGTTTGTGTGTTTATATTTGAGAGGGTTGTCAACTCAATGCAAAGAAAGAAGTTAAAAGAGACCACCGCACCATAGGCTAGTGAAGGACTGGCTTTGCTTTGCTAGCCTCGTTGCTAGGGTTGGTAAGTCCATGGTTGGTACAGAGTAGACCCGCTGCTAATATGGCACCTGTGCTTTAACTACCCGTATCTACCGGACCGAATAGCAACGCAGATTTCTGTGCCTCATTTCGGGGCCACTGATATGCCTGCGTTGCTCAGTGATGCTCCGAAAAACGAATGTTAGAATAACAGAAACATCACACAGCATGTGACGCTAGTTAACATTACACTCGTCAGCCCCTAACGTTAGCCTTGGTAAGTTTGTAGCTAGCATGAAAGGGGATAAATTAAAATCAGTTGCATATAATCACTTGTTAGCTTCATGTGGTTAATATTAGTCTACAATAGTGGGTTCACTGCTTTCATTCCGACATAACCCATTTTTTTATCAGCCAAAACTTCTATCCATTCTGTTTTCCTCAAGGCTTTTAGGGAAAAACTACCTGTTTTATAAAAAAACTGCTGCACAAGGGTTAACTAGCTATATGCATATGCATTGCATATGATGAATAAGGTGGATTTATAACTAATCATCATATCCGCCAACAGTAGATCAAAATCGGGTACTGGCACCAAACGAGTGCTGTAATATGTCCATTCAACAATGCACAGTCATTTTTGCGCACATAAAACGTGTCAAAATACGATGCCTATTCAAAACGATACACAGAAGACATTTTTTTTACTTCCACATTTAATCAAAAGGCATTCATGTTAGCAGGGAATATACGTCGCTAGTGTTCTCAAACGTTGTTTTCAAAGTAGCCTATTTCTGATGTTAAGTCAGACGGTGGCGAAAAGAGAGAAGAACATTTGGCTATTCCAACTCCTTGTGCAAGAGAATAATTCTGTAGTTAAAGACAAAATCCCATGTTTCTCAGTTAATGCTTTTGTTATATTTATATTCTTTGTATCTGTACTCCCGTTGTGCACCACCAAATATGAATGGTTAAAAAAAAAACTATTAAAATGCACAGATTAAATGTTTTTTGAGGCAAAACCCAAGGGTTTGTTTTACAAAACAGATTTAATAGGCGAAGTTGTATCAAATACAAATCACACTATGCATACTATGTGTTTTGCCATTTGTTTTGCATTTTGTTTGAACAAATTTATATAATTTGATTTGTTTATTTGAGATTTGAAACTATTTTGTTTATTATATTAAGAATTAGCCTATATTAAAAGTTATTTTTTTTCAGTATTTTTGAATTGTCATTATTTCTCCATAAAAAATAATAATAATCGGTTGATTAATCGGTATCGGCTTTTTTGGTCTTCCAATAATCGTTATCGGTATCAGCCTTGAAAAATCATAATCGGTCGACCTCTAGTATACCTACCTGGTTATTTAGGTTTAATTTAGGAACTTCCCAAAATGGGTAAACCCAGACACAACTATTTGGTAAAGCACAACAATTACTGCAGTACACGTTTCCTAGGATTGGGTAATATGAACAAAATATATTGTCAGGATAATTTGACATCTCTTTTTTCTTTGTGATTTTTCCAAATTTTCTTCCCTTCCCAATTCACTCTAATTCTTAGTTGTCAGCAGCTCAGCAACTCCTTGTACAAATCTGTGGGATGACGAGGGGTGTGCACATGGTTCATCCAACCACATGTTGCCCGAGCTCCTGATTGTTTTCGTACTGTTCACCCAACACGGAAGCCTTTAGTCGGATCATGCACAAGATGATTACGTTCACCAACTATACATCTGCGATTGAATTTACAGGTGCTTTTAAACTATGTAGAATAATATACAAGTGTTTCACAAAAATTTAAATAACCTTTCATGGAATTCTAAGGATTTAGAAGTAGTTAATATAATGACTGTGTTTAAGATTATTTTAAACATACATTTATATTTAAGGTTAATTTTTCCCTAATCAACGACAATGATAGGGATGGTTTCTAACAAAAAAGCCTCTGATTGGCTGCTCCTGTAACATTCCCCCTTCATGATCCTGCTCTGAACTGGAGGTTTTCTGTTTGAGTGTTTAGCCTTCTTTCATGTGTTCCTGTCAAGTCTGTTTACCCTGTTTAGGTTTTGTATTCATGTTTTAGTAATAGTAATTAATTTAATGCATGGCCCAGAATGTGGTTTAAGTTTCCTCTGTTTCCCCCCCTTGTGGTTTGTGTGTGTCGGTCCCTTCCTTGTTATTCAGTCCATTATGAGTTTACTAGCATCAGCTGTGCCTCATTTGTTTTCCCTAGTTCCTGTATAAATCCTTCTGTGTCTATTCAGTTCTTTGCTGGGTCATTGTAAAGCAGTGTACTTTGTCCTAGGCATGCCTAGTTTCTGCTCCTGTACACCTTAGGCCAGGAGCCAGGTCCACTCCTCATGATGTTTTTTGCTACCTTTTTTTCACTATTATTTCCTATTGTCTTATACCTTGGGCCATCACAAGTTGATAATGACCACCCCCAACTCGGCCCCGTTTGGTCTCAGGGGCCAAAAAACACTTTTTTGGGAAATGCTTTTGGCGGAATGATGTAATTGTGAATATTAAGGTACCGCAGCTACATAAATGGTCATATGACCCTAAGATTTTGCATGGTGTATCCTGACACATAGGGGAAACTAACAGAAAAAAGATTCTGGGGATTGCTGCCTTTTTGCTGTCAAATATCACCCGTAACATATCCCAAAAGACTAAAAAATATCTGTCCGCCCAGGGGCAGATTAAGGTGGTCAGGGGCGACTAGGCTACTCTTTGTGTGAGCCCCCTCCCCTAATCATTGTGCTTTACTGGAAAAATGTATTTAGTGCCATACATAATCCACACGCAAGTATGGTGAACTGGCATACACACACATTGAGACAGCCAACATTACAGTGTTTTCTTTACATTGCTTCAAGTGGTGGAACACAACAGTAAGACAATTACCAGCACACCACATAGGTAAAATGAGAAATTGAACATTACAGACAAAACACAAATACAAACAAGCATAAGGCCCAGTGCTTAGAATCAGCCCTTTAATTATGATCAAGAAACACTACAACCAAAACTAACATCAACAGAGATGTAAGTGGAAAAAATACCATTTAACATGAGCTGAACTTAAAGATCTAAGACTTCTTCTATGTACACAAAATGCCAATTTCTCGCAATTATTCTTCACGAATCTGTCTAAATCTGTTTTAGTGAGCACTTCTCTTTTGCTGAGATAATCCATCCACCTCACAGGTGTGGCATATCAAGATGCTGATTAGACAGCATGATTATTGCACAGGTGTGCCTTAGCCTGGCCACAATAAAAGCCCATTCTAAAATGTGCAGTTTCATCACACAGCACAATGCCACAGATGTCGTAAGGTTTGA
>JACXGM010041530.1:0-10032 GCA_016801145.1 Umbra pygmaea
CTCAGGCGTTTCGTCTTTTACTCCTATTAGTGTACACAACACCCTGCACCACATCTCATTGTATACAAAATGTGATAATGTTAATGGAGAATGCTCCTCAATCAATCCCTAATTTATTGTACATTTTCAGTGACTTTGGCTCAATGTTAGGCTTTATTATAATTTGGTCTAAATCTGCATTAATGCCTTTGAATACCATAATTCCAAACCGTATCAAAAAAATAAAGGGAACACTAGGATAACACATCCTAGATCTGAATGAATGAACTAATCGCATGAAATACTTTCGTCTTTACATAGTTGAATGTGCTGACAACAAAATCACCCAAAAATTATCAATGTAAATCAAATTTACAGGCTGATCCAACTTTGATCTAATTTCCTTAAAACAAGTCATAATGAAGCTCAGTAGTGTGTGTGGCCTCCACGTGCCCGTATGACCTCCCTACAATGCCTGGGCATGCTCCCGATGAGGTGGCGGATGGTTTCCTGAGAGATGTCCTCCCAGACCTGGACAAAAGCATCCACCAACTCCTGGACAGTCTGTGGTGCAACGTGGTATTGGTGGATGGAGTGAGACATGATGTCCCAGATGTGCTCAATCGGATTCAGATCTGGGGAACGGGCGGGCCAGTCCATAGCATGAATGCCTTCCTCTTGCAGGAACTGCTGACACACTCCAGCCACATGAGGTACAGCATGGTCTTGCATTAGGATGAACCCAGGGCCAACTGCACCAGCAGATGGTCTCCCAAGGGGTCTGAGGATCTCATCTCGGTACCTAATGGCAGTCAGGCTACCTCTGGCAAGCACATGGAGGGCTGTGCGGCCCCCCAAAGAAATGCCACCCCACACCATTACTGACCCACCACCAAACCGGTCAAGCTGGAGGATGTTGGAGGCAGCAGAACGTTCTCCATGGCGTATCCAGACTCTGTAACGTCTGTCACATGTGCTGAACCTCAGTGTGAACCTGCTTTCATCTGTGAAGTGCACAGGGCACCAGTGGCGAATTTGCCAATCTTGGTGTTCTCTGGCAAATGCCAAACATCCTGCACAGTGTTGGGCTGTAAGCACAACCCCCACTTGTGGACGTCGGGCCCTCATACCACCCTCATGGAGTCTGTTTCTGAACATTTGAGTGGACACATGCACATTTGTGGCCTGCTGGAGGTAATTTTTTACCATCCTACGGTCTCCTCCACATCTCCTGATGTACTGGCCTGTCTCCTGGTAGTGCCTCCATGCTCTGGACACTAGTGATGTGCGATACCACGTAATTCCTATTCGATCTGATACCAAGTAATACCCAGGCTGGTATTGCCAATACCGATACCAATACCAATACTTTTCATCTGTTTTGAGCTGCTCCTTGTCACTCCGAAGCATCTAAAGTCTCGAGGACGTTGTGTGGCTGCAGAGAAGCCAGGGTAAGTTTCTAGCTAGATTGCAACTGATCTTTCAGGGGAGTACTTCAATCAAAGATCCACATGGTTGATTTTAAGCTAGAATTGTGGGTAGATGTTTACAACTTTCAACCTAAACTTTTATCCAATCTGCTCTCTTCCAGATAGGGAGGCAATCAGGCAAATGCAACCAATTTTAAATCGAAACTTCTTCACAAGGTTTAACTAGTTTATAGCTACAGTATATGCGTCACATATAATAAATAAGGGGGATTTATAAATTATCATCAAATAAGCCTACAGTACATTAACATTTGGTAGTAACACTAAACGAGGACTGGTTTAACTGATATGTCCATTAGCCTACGTACAATTGTGTACATTTAACATATAAAACCATAAGTTGACTATTCAAAACTATACACAAAATACATGTTTTTTAATAGGGGTGCGCCGACCCAATATTCAGTATCGGTATTAGTCCGATACTGGCCAAAATCACAGGATCGGATATTGTAGGAGCCGGGGGAGTATATTCCGATACGATCACAGACTTAGTCCTACACTGTCATACAAATGCTTAACACCTAAGCAACATCCTGTGTTTAGGATATTTTTATTTGTCATTGCAGTGTTGTTAACTGTAACATATTTCTTGATATCAGTAGCTTGTAACATATTTATTGTGATCAGTAGCTAGTTTTTGCTAAGATATATTATTAGAAAAACCATGTCCCAGGTCTTATTTATGTTTTGTTTGATCTCAAATAAGATTGTTTAGTAATACTACGAGCTAGAATATATAATCCTCTGCCTGCGTGCATTATAATTCAATTCCTGACCAATTACACGTATTTATTTTTTGATTGTTTTATTGTGCGTTTACTGGTCTTAAAAAGCATTTAGAGTGGCATTAATAAGTCTTAAAAAGTCTTAATTGTAATGTCATTAAACCTGCAGACACCCTATCCAAGCAACAGCATTGGAAACTTCCAACACCACAAACTTGATTAAGAGGGAGTAAAAGATGATAGTGTATCAGGATCGATATCGGTATCGACAGATACTCAAGTTTGTGGTATCGGAATCGTTTGTCAGACATGAAAAAGTGGTATCAAGCCACCCCTATTTTTTAACCTCCATATTTAATTAAAAGGCTTTCGTGTTAGCAGGGAATATAAATGGCTAATGTTATCAAACCTGGTTTTCAAAGTATTTCTGACATTGAGTTTAACAGAAAATAAATGAATTATTTTACTCAACTGCAAGACGGTGTCGAAAAGAGTGAACTTTTCGTTCACCTTGAGCAAAAGACACCTTGAGCAAGATAATAATTTCTGTAGCGAGACAAAATCTCATGTTTCTCAGTTAAAGACTTTCTTATATTTCTATTCATTGTCATATGTGTATATTGATTAGAGGTTAAATTACAGCTGATAGAAAATAATAGTCTAATTCAAACTAGTCATCTCAGGGATGTCCCGGGAGTCACCCCATCATTTTACGATGCCCACAAATGATATACAATATCCACATTGATGTTTTGTTTGAGCAACAAAATCAATGTCCAGGATATTGTTTATAATTCGCTGGTGTCACTGAGCCACATTTACTCCCGTTGTGCAGCACCAAAACCCATTAGTGAATAATTAGTCAACTATCAAAATGCACAAACTAAAGGATTTGTGAGAATACCAATAAAAAAAATTGTTCTAGAAAACTTTGAATAGGAAAAGTTGTGAAATACAAATCTTACTATACCAATCATTAACATAAAGATAAACTTAAATAAGTAGAATTTACTTCCTGGTTTAATTTTGGTAGATGTTAATTACAACAACTTTTAAGTTGATCAATTAATTATTTTGGTTGGTTCCATTGACACATTAATAAAGTATAGTATTTCTCACATTGGTATTTTGAGTTCGTCTCTATAATTGTATTGTTTATATTTTTGCCAGTATTGTTTGTGCATTGCTTCCAGGGGTGTCAGTAATTTTGGAGCCCACTGTATCCAACTCTGCTACCAAATAGGTTTTGTTAGGATAACTGAAATTAAATATTTATTATATACTGTATATTGTAATTTAAAGAAGAACATTAGCTCAGAGACAGTTACACAGTGTTCTATACTTGTGTGTATAAATACAGAAATGTAGAAATCCCTCCCAAAGAAAATGACAAGCTTAAAGCTCAGCGTCTGAATATCACAGAGAGAAACCAAACATATTCCCGCGTGTATCAATTGCAAATTTCCCTGGCATTTACCAGCTTGTTTCTGACAAAATCAAGCAAAGTTTACAGGTTCAGAACCAATGCTGGAGTGTCTGCCCTACATTTTAGCGACAGTTTGACTCTAAAAACGGGGACATCCTCTGTTGTCACCTAGAGCAATGTGCCGCGCTCAAGTAAACAACATCATTTGGCCCACTCAATCCCCAATTTTCCAACCTGCCATTTGAAGCCCCACTGAGCCGTATATATTGTGTCTCTCATTTGCTTGATTACATAAGTATTTTCCAAATGGCTTGGTATGGGGGCCAGCGGAATTCAATAGAAATGTTGCAGGTCTGCCATGCCACTGAAAATCAATGTGCTGCTCTCTGTTGACTTATTCTTTCAATTATGAGTTCAGCTATGAGCTGCCGGTGGGCCCCTGTATAAACTTTGATATTGTAAAAAAAAGCTGATACGCAGGGCGTGTTCTACATCGTGTGTCTCACGGTCTGGCTTCAAGAATAGAACATGTGATATTGAATGTATTAGAATACCCTCCCAGCAAATGATATGGGGGAACTTCCAATTATCGAGCGAAAGGAGGCCTCATACTGTTATCTTCCATTGATTCCTCCCTTCTCATCGGAGCACTGATGGATATTCTCTAGTCATTGCTTTGACATTCACATAGTTAACCTTTTGCGCAACTGAGCGTTCGTGCCACAGAGGAACCTGCTCTTATGAGGCTTGCAGCTGCTCACACAGACAGAAAACACATTTCCCACATGGACACAGCCCAGAATTAATAGTGAGGATACTGGGCATGGCTGAAGTAAGTCTAATTCTTTGTTTTACATGCAATGACAGAACCACAAAACATGCCAATTACTTTCTCTAATTACCATCTTATTTACCATTCCTTTGACCAGGACACAAGAGCCTCATCAAACAGACACATTTGGTTTTAATATATTTAAATATTCAATAAGTGGAACCCCAAACAGATAGTTTGGAATATGGTATCTAATCCATTCAGCCACTTCCCCAGAGTGTAATTAACTTGTGGATGCAATTTGTATATGTCTCTGCATGCAGTGTGAAAAAAGTTGAAGTATATAGCTGTAGCAAAATGCCTTTTAGTCATTACACTGGCTAGGTAAAACTGACACACACCTACCATCATTCAAATTGGACACATTGATAAAAACAGCACCCACAAGGTCTGACTGTGCATGGAAATATTGTGCACCCTTGTCAAAATCAGACACAACCCCTTTAATAAAGGAAGTAGGGATCTGCAAATTATATACTTTAACTTACATTACTGTATGTACAGTAAAGATACAATCCATTAATGTGTGGGTGTTCTTCAACTGAAAGCATTCAGACAAGCGAAATATGTCAACAACATAGTCTGCCAGACAATGAACAGTGTACATAGTAGCCTATGAATTATATATAATTACTGACCTACAACTGTGTTTTAAGGATACCCTCCATCAATAGACTATTGATAAATATTTCAAGGTGATATAAAATGTTATTTTGAGCTACAGTAAAATTTCCATTATGACAAAAATAATAAGGACCCCATTCCCCAGAATCTATAATATTAAACAATTCTAAATGGGTTGTCATATTACCCCTCACTTAAAGTTTACCTACTGAAGAACATATGTTTTCATCGTAAACGTACGGCTGGCATTCATATTAAAGTGTTTCTTACCACTTCATATGTTGTCGTAGGGGGAGAGAACAGTAGAGCATGCCTCACTGATCAGCATCCGTACCGCAGCTGGCTACCTCGTGCAGCAAACCCTGAAATCCACGACACAGCCAGACAGACTGGGGCTTGGCTGCCGTTCAATTCCGGTGGTCGTTTGACCCTGCTCTCCGCACGTTGCAACTAGTTGTTGGAAGTATTGCGCACGACTGTCGACTGACACAATGCAATTGATCCGTTAATAAAGAGTAGCCTATTCGCGCCGGCTTCAAACTGTAATTTGAGCCGTCATACCCAGGCCACTGGAGCGTCGAAGCATATAATGTCCTTCCCACACATACACCACCTGCTGCCACATCAGTTGCCTATGTACGCGTAGTGTTGCTTTGCTTTCTACTGTGCGCTCTGCTACGCGCGTCAATCCATATCGTGTCTTTTTTCGAGGAGGGAACCTTTCCATGATTAATGGCATACGTAGCAACAAGGGAATAATTGTGCGGAAAGGCTGAGCAAGCTAAGATCTCGCTGGAGTTCGGCGGCATGTAATTTTCCTTAAACTACTAGAGAAAAAAGGTCCCTCGTGTAGGGCTGCCTGGATGACCGGGCAAGGAAAGTAATGACCAGCAGTGAGATTGCTAATGGGGGTACTGCTACTTGAACCATGCATGTCTTCCCAAACTCTGGTCGAAACCAGAGCCCTTGAGAGAGAGTTGCGTCAATGAATGGGAAAAAAACGCTATAGTCACGTGGTACGGTCAAGTGGTTCACTGGTCTCCAAATAGTTCCAAGCGGGTAATTTGAATGCATTAAATTCTAAGAGAGGGGATTGGGGTTATGATCCATAACATGAAAGCTGTTTAGAGTTCTGTGAATTGACTCGTTAGATGTCTGTAATATTTACAACATAGCATTGCATAATACAAATTGGAAGGTTGTAGTGACTAATTGCGGTTTGGTGCCATTCATGTTAATATGCTGCTTTAGCTAGCTATTCTGTTTGCCATACACCGAAACAGGGCTGTTGTTAATCTTTTTTACACTTTGTACTTTCAGATAACGTCAATGATGTTATGAACTGAATATTGATCCATCCAGATTCTCTTCAAGTGCTTTGAATCAAATGACTCACAGCAGTTCAGGGCAATTAAGTGAACAGGAAACTTAACCAGTATGCTGGCATCTATTTTAAAAGAAGTTACTAGACAGTAATGCATAAACTTTATGACATCCACTACCATCATAAATAAAATATTTGACTTCTGAGTCAGGAAAAACCCTGAATAGCGACTTAAAATAAATAGGACAATTTAACTATCAATACACATAGATAGAACAATGTATTTCATGTTCATGATACTTTCACTTTTTTTCTCCTTATTGTGGCAGGAACAATAATGATAAAGAATTGTGTGTGTGTGTGTGTGTGTGTGTGTATGCAGCCTTAACACAAGTAATGCCATGTTTTTAGGCATGGACATTCAGTAATTAAGTTATTCCTGTAAACAAATAGGCAATGGAATTATTAAAGCTTTAATATTTTATTGGAGCAAGTTTTGGGCCTATGCTCATGTCTTTCTTGTCACCAGCTTCTTGTACAATAGTTGGATGTGCAGCATGGGGGTGTACCGCCCGCTCAGAGAAGGGGGTCAGGATGTTTGGCTTCCCTGCAGAAAGTGAGAGAAGGAAGAAATGGTTGAACAAAATGGGCAGGAGCAATTTTATTATGACATGAAACTATGCCAGGTGAAGATACTGAATACAGTAACATTTATAATGTACCCTTCATGTAAAACATCAAATATGGTACAATTAACAACTATAAGAAATGGTCTTATATGTTCTTGGGGAGATTGCACACGTTCCGTCTGTGCATAAACAAATCTCAAATTGAATAAATGTTACTCTACAGGCACATTTTGAGGCAGATCAGTTTGAGAGATCAAACAAGGGAAAGACTAGCCTATAAAAAGACACCATACCTTCCATCTTTGCACATACTAACACTGTCTTATATATATATATATATATATATATATATATATATATATATATATATATATATATATAACTCAACCCAAATGTAATAATAAAGCAAATAATGTTTTAAAATATTTGACTTTGACAGTAGTTTAAAAAAATTAACGGAATCATTTGGCTAACGTCAACTGTTCACCTTCCAAGTCTTCCTCAAACCTTGTATTAAATGAGTTAATTTCTTTAAACCAGGTAAAGAAGAATTATGCTAAAATGTAACTATAATACAGATTTCAAAAGTATTTCAGATTTTAAAATGATTCCCTCAGTAAGGACCTGATGAAACAATGCTTCACTACGGTGACACTGATAGTAGCTCACCTTGTTTGGAACTATTGGGGGTAACTAATGGTCAGCCTTTGCTGTAAAGAAACTTTCCCAATGAAGTGAACGGAGATGACGTATCTCTCCCCTCTCCCCTCCCTCTGGGCTCTGGTCGAAACAGCATGATTTTTAAGGCAAACCGAGTATTTCATATAATTTTGTTGGTTGCCTAGGTTTCAAACTGTAGGTAATTTATCTTCTAGTCTATTATTGAGTGTTTATGTAACATAACGGTTATAGGAGGTGCAATTACAGTAACAAAGAGGATTTATTATATGGAAATATTATATAGGAAATACAGCAATTACAGATCACATTTTCCCACAATGTACCTTAATTTACATTGGTCTATTCTGCTGTATAGTACATTTACGGAAATGCTGATTAATGTAGGCTTCAAAAGTAGGCTAGTGTTAAAAGTTGTTCATTTTTTAAATCATATTCTATAAATGTTACACACATACCTCGTTAGGTTGGTTAACTTCAGACCTTGATGTCTCTAAATGTTATCAGTCATGATGTATTACCTCAAACATAGAGCATCCTACCGGGTTTTTGATATGGCTGAAATAGGAGGAATCTCCCAAATGTGGAACTGATGTGAACTGTAAATAGAGCTGAAAGAGTCTACCCTGAGTCTACCCTAGAAAAAGTAGACTCACTGCCATCTTGTGGTTGATCGTGTTACTGCTGTTCACTAAGAAACGACATTTCAGCGTCACTAAAAGACTGTAAGGTAAGGTCAGGGCAGGTGTAAATGTCAGCTGACTTAGCAAAAAGCTTGAGTCCCAAAAACGCTATTGACAGAAACGAAACATTCTTCATTTTTAATTGTATTGTCCAGAGTAAATGGAATTGAGTTAAACCACAGGAGATACCATTCTGTTTTCCACCATTTCAACCATTAATATTAGCTTATCATCCACAATTACATTTCACTGGCTTCTACTGGTTTTTAGTAAATTTGCATGGTTAAATAACCATGAAATAAATAAGATAAAAACATGATGCCTGGCAAGGTCAGCTTCAGCCTTTTGGGGCCGTTATTGAGATTTGATTGGGCAAAACATTTGAGTCACCACCTGTTTTGCAGCAGAAAGAAACATTTGTTGTAAGGATAATTTAATGTACACATTACAACAGGGCCTACTGATGCTATGTCAATTTCAAAAAGCATTTCAAGCAATTAGGTGTTTACAGAAAATGTCCTGACATTCTGCTGATTTTAGCCATTGGACGTAGAGAACATTTAGCAGTTCTCTAAACAGGTTATATTTTTTTCTGCAATACTGATGATTTTCCTATGGTTAAAATAACAAACTTTCTGAGTTTATTTCGTAATCTTTACTCATACTTCTGTCCCCACCCAATATTTCATAAACAATCCCCTGCTTTGATTTGCAGATGTAGCCACAGGACATGGACAATGTTTGTTTGTGGTTTTACAGCAAATTTCCTACAACACTACACACTTTACCATGACTTATGGAAGTGCCCTATGCAATCTGAAGCAGGCCCTGATGACTAATTC
The DNA here is from genome assembly GCA_016801145.1 of Umbra pygmaea. NCBI lineage: Eukaryota > Metazoa > Chordata > Actinopteri > Esociformes > Umbridae > Umbra > Umbra pygmaea. The sequence goes on from JACXGM010041530.1 coordinate 9,236, forward strand.
ATGCCACATACTGTACTACCAGGTAATTTAGTAAAAATTATCAAAAATAGGCCTCCTACTTTTACAGTATGTAATTCATGTGTAAATTATTGTGAAATAAAACAATATGGGAAGCAACAGCTACTGTAATTTCTTAGATGTTTCACATAAATCATCATAGTCATAACACTTAATTTGAGTATTTCTATTTTATATAATGTCAGTAGTCCAAGAGGTGTGTGAACACTTCCTATTTTATTCATATTGTTGTTTGTTGTGTAATTGCTCTGACTGCATGTTGGGTGTCCCTGTCATGTTGGTATACTGTACAGGTGCTTGCTTGTCTATTTTATGCATATTGTTGTTTGTTGTGTAATTGCTCTGACTGCATGTTGGGTGTCCCTGTCATGTTGGTATACTGTACAGGTGCTTGCTTGTCTGTATAAATATTGTCATTGTTTTAATCTTTGCCATATGGTCTCTCTCACCTCAGCTTCTAAGACAAAGAAGAATGCAAAGACACAGAGATTTCATGGAATACAAGTCACTGATTTATGAGGTAAATTAACTAATTTCTTGGCACCGGTGTTGGTAAAATTGTCATTAATTTAACATCCCAGCCGAGCATGTTCCAACACTGGACAGCCCTTAATTCTTGTCTCCTCAGTTTGCTTCATACTTACCTTATTCTCAGAAACATCTGCCCTGTGCACAACCACCTGATGAAGAGGTTACCATAGTGACCACTGACAATTCAGTTGCTTCTTTGGCACACGGGGCTCAGCTGGAAAATGACTCCCATCTCCATCCCAAATACA
>JACXGM010041531.1:0-10028 GCA_016801145.1 Umbra pygmaea
TATAACAATACATGTTCAGAGACCAGTGTTATAACATTACATGTTTAGAGGCTAGTGTTATAACATTACATGTTTAGAGACTATTGTTATACCATTACATGTTCAGAGGCTAGTGTTATAACATTTTATATTTAGCGTCTAGTGTAATAACATTACATGTTTAGAGTCTAGTGTTATAACATTACATGTTTAGAGGCAAGTGTTATAACATTACATGTTTAGAGACTATTGTTATAACATTACATGTTCAGAGGCTAGTGTTATAACATTACATATTTAGAGTCTAGTGTAATAACATTACATGTTTAGAGTCTAGTGTTATAACATTACATGTTTAGAGGCCAGTGTTATAACATTACATGTTTAGGGACTATTGTTATTACATTACATGTTCAGAGGCTAGTGTTATAACATTACATGTTTAGAGACTATTGTTATAACGTTACATGTTTAGAGGCTAGTGTTATAACATTACATGTTTAGAGGCTAGTGTTATAACACTACATGTTAAGAGACTATTGTTTTAACATTACATGTTTAGAGACTGGTAATTGCCTCCTGGTCAAAAAAGTGTTTTTCAGCTGTCCCTGTATGGAGTTGGGGGGTAGGTGGATGAGGTGGGGGCAGGTCGATGACTCACTAGTCTAAAAGGACTCCTGGCTGGACGGCAAGGCACCATAACAATGTAATGAAAGCAGTAAATTCAAGGTAAATGCTGAGTCAGTCACCCGTGCCGTGTTAAGGCTTGTAGTTCGCTAGGCCGGCTGTGGTGTTGGACTGGAGCTGGCAGGAGTGGAGCTGGCAGGAGTGGAGCTGGCAGGAGTGGAGCTGGCAGGAGTGGAGCTGGCAGGAGTGGAGCTGGCAGGAGTGGAGCTGGCAGGAGTGGAGCTGGCAGGAGTGGGAGTTAGAGAGGAGGTAGATGATGGAGGAGGTGGTGGAGGAAAACGAGGACAGACGACGGGTAGGAGGAAGATGATGATGAAGAGTAGGATAGAGGATGAGGAGGACATTGAAAGAGGAAGGGCTCTAGGAAGACGCACATTACGAAATTAAAGAACACTACTGTGTTTGCGAAATGTCACCAAATGTTATTATATATAGATATATTATATATATATTATGTATAGGCTGTTGTTATGGCGATACGAACAAAATCGTACGGAATCCAAAAATATTTACACAGTCGTATGCAACGGTTTAGGCACCCCTGACAATTTCCATGATTCCATTCATAAATAATTGGGTGTTTGAATCAGCAATTTTAATTTGATCTGTCAAATATCCTTAAGGACACAGTAATATTTCAGTAGTGAAATGAGGTTCATTGGATTAACAGAAAATGTGTAATATGCATCAAAACGAAATTAGACAGGTGCAAAAAATCTGGGCACCCCAATAGAAATATCACCTCAATATTTAGTTGAGCGTTCTTCAGCAGAAATAACAGCCTCTAGACGCTTCCTATATATCACAGGTGTCAAACCGGTTCCACGGAGGGCCGAGTGTATGCAGGTTTTCGCTCTTACCTTGTACCTGACTGATTGAATAGGTTACTAATTGGTTAAGATCTCCCCTCACCTGGCAGTCTAGTTCTTAATTGGGCTCTAATTGAAAGGAAAGACCAAAAGCCAGCATACACTCGGCCCTCCGTGGAACCGGTTTGACATCCCTGCTATATATCATCAATCAACCAATTATTGGTTGATTGATGATATGACAGTTTGGTCTGTTGACATCTGACACATAATGTGGAGAAACAACATCAGAAGGTTCTCAATGTAAGTAACACCCCCTAGCCCATTTTCAAGCTGAGAGGGTTAATAAATGGATACATGGAATGATGGTGAAGAATGGGCCATGAAAGAATATACAGAGCGAGAGAAAGAGATAGACAGAGAGAGAGAGAGAGAGACCCACACATAGTGACACACAGAGAGATAAATGGTCTGAGAGATAGACAGAAAGAGAGATAGAGTGGCTGGCTACATATCATGCCAGATCCAGATGTCACATCAGTTATATAATGTTTTCCCAAATCACTTAATGCGTGAATTGGTTGCCTGGCAACAGCTACGGAACTGAGTGTCATTGGGAAACAGACCTTCAATGGGAAGGACAAACCAGGGGGATGTTACAGGGATCAACCACCTATGACACAGACACCCCTTTTAGAGCAAGGCGCCAATAGATATTCTGATGTCTGGTCGTAATGCAATTAGTCAGTTCAGAGAGGTGATGAATGTAACTGGAGCTTTTCAGAGGCATCAAGCCCAGTTAGAGACTGACAGGATGGGTACGGGGGCAGGGGCGGATTGGCCAGCTGGCATTTCTGGTAAATGCCAAAGGGCCTGGACCAATATGTACACAAACCTGCCAAAACAGGTGGTGTGAAACACTGAACTCATTACTGAAAAAAATGCCATTGTTAATGCGTTTAACAAATCACTTGATTGTAGCAGGCAATCATTTTGAAAGGTTTGGTTTCCATCTATGATTCGGGAACTGGATGCAGCTGGGGATGTTGTTCTGGGATGTTCTGGAATTTTCTCTGAACTTTTTACAACAAATAAAGTTACTGATGCCCTGCTGGCTATATTATTGTAATTTTTTTAATTTATTTCAATTTAAATAGCGCTATTTTTCAAGGAAACCCAACGCTTTTACACAGTGAGGGGGAAAGCCCACCTCATCCACTACCAATGGGTAGCACCCACTTGGGTGATGCACAGCAGCCATTTTGCGCCAGAATGCTCATCACACATCAGCTATTAGGTGGAGAGGTGAGTAGTTATATATGCCAATTAGGAAGGAGGGGGATTATTAGGTGGCCATGATTGAAGTGAGGCCTGGTCGGGAATTTGGTCATGACAGCGTGGTTAACACCCCTACTCTTACGATAGGGGCCATGGGATTTTTAATGACCACAGAGAGTCAGGTCATACATTTAACGTCCCATCTGAAAGACGGCACCCTACATGTCCCCAACACTACCCTGGTGCATTGGGAATAACCTTTAGACCAGAGGGAAGAGTGCCCCCTACTGGCCCTCCAACACCATTTCTAGCAGCACTGGTCTCCCATCCAGGGACTAACCAGGCAAGAACCTGCTTAGCTTTAGAAGCAAACCAGCAGTGGAATACAGGGCGCTATGCTGCTATAGATAATAAGAAGTTGTCTGGTGCTGACGGTCTTGACCCAGGGCTGCTGGTTAGATCTGCACCAATTATCTCTGGTGCAATTACTCATATTTCATATCTTACGTTGACCTCTGGGGTTATACCAAAGATTTGGAAAACTGCTTATGTGTTGCCCCTACACAAATGTGGGGACACTGATGACCTTGATAATAGACTTACAGTATCTATAAACTATCTTGTCTTGCAAAAATGTTAGTTACTAGTATATGTTTGGCTGTGCTCTTTCTTATCAGACAATTGCATATTAAATAAATTTCAGTCTGGTTTTAGACCAGAGAACAGTACCATCACAGCCACTACATTGGTTGTGAATGATATTGATAAAGCTCTTGATAGTAAGTTAAACTGTGTTGCCTTATTTATTCACCCATTGAAGGCCGTTAATACAGTTGATCATTCACTGCTCCTTAAAAAACTGAACTCATTGTGATTAGCTGTAGACACGTGAGCATGGTTTCAGAATTATCTTAGCGACAGATCACAGGCTATTGTTGCTGATGGGATAAAATATGATTTTGTTAATATTCATAAAGACTGGTGTCAGTTTGTCTTCCCTGTACAAATAAATTTAAATAATGAATATGAATAAATGTTGTATTGGGGTGGGAAGGTTAAAATAAATTATATGTACACATGATTTGTATCGAATTGTTTTGATAGGCCTGCCCCCCATGGCCGAAAATGATGACATGAGACGGTATGGCTAGAATGACAGGAAGTAATGTTTGTCCTAATCTACCATAATCCTTCCTGAATTTAATCTCTTATGGTAAAACCAACCTGGATTGACAGACATTTTTAAAGAGAACCAGGCGTTCTAACAGAGTTCTGATGTCATACTGAAATTCTACACGTAATGACCTGGAATAAAGCATCTGAGCAGTTGGATCGGTTCCACTCAGCCGACATCCTGTTATGCTCCTCCCCATCACTGCACCACACACCCTCACCTAACACACCGGCTACATGGTGAGGTTTGTGTGAGACAGAGTGTGTTTAAAAAGAGCAAGTGAGTGTGTATGTGTGTGTGTACGCACAGAGATTTACTGTGTCAGGGTGTTTCAGAGTGTCTTTCTATGTGAAACTCAGTGTGTGTGTGTGTGTGTGTGTGTGTGTGTGTGTGTGTGTGTGTGTGTGTGTGTGTGTGTGTGTGTGTGTGTGTTGCACCCAGGGGCGTTTACAGGGGCATGTCAAGGTGCTTGGCGAAGGGCCTCTGTAATTATAACAATGACATTATGGCCACTTTACTGCATCTGCAATAACCCATTCGGTACCCAGCGCTATCACATGGAATGGGCCACTAAAGAACCAGAACTCAGGACAGCCACGGTCGGTGGATCTTAATTTGGGAAAGCGGGCTCATATTAATGTCCGGACTGGGGGAAACGGAATGGAAGCACACTATGGTTTGGTGCATTACACAATGGGTTTGGTGCGTTGTGCACTGTTCCATTCGCTCTGGTCCTGAGCATAACATGAGCTCGCCCTCCCCAATTAAGATCCACCGACCGCGGCTGACCAAGGAACTATGCAACAGTAGAACTGCTAAAGAACCAAACCAGAACCAAGAAAACATAACACAGTAGAACTGCTGAAAAAACAAAATCAGGATCCAGGAACTGTAACACAGTAGAACTGCTAAAGAACCAAACCAGAACCCAGGAACTATTAAACAGTAGAACTGCTAAATAACCAAACCAAAACCCAGGAACTATTAAACAGTAGAACTGCTAAAGAACCAAACCAGAACCCAGGAACTATTAAACAGTAGAACTGCTAAAGAACCAAACCAGAACCCAGGAACTATAAAACAGTAGAACTGCTAAATAACCAAACCAGAACTCAGGAACTATTAAACAGTAGAACTGCTAAAGAACCAAACTACGACCAAGGAACTATAACACAGTAGAACTGCTAAAGAATCAGTGTGACCAGCCTCCTTGATATGTGATAACCCCACTTCTTTCTTTCTATCAGGCTTCTGCGGGAAAATTAATAAAGAAGTGCTGTTATTACACCTCTGGACTGGCTTACATCCAGACTGCACCACGCTGGCCGAAGAAAACACTCGTAACAGTAATAGAAAGTAGTGTAAAAGGGAATCGGGCTGTTGTGTGGAACGCATCTCCTTTCTTAGTCATTGTGTACATCTCCAGGATAAATATATTCAGTTAGGTTCAAGAGCTCCAGAGCTGGATGACAGCACACTGTCTAGTGTGATTATTCAAATGAATTACCATTTGCTATTGGTTGGCTTGGTTACAGGGTGGGGGTGCCACATGACCTCCCAGTCTGCCCCTCCTAGGCAGTAGAGGTTTCAGAACTAGGAGTCTAGCTGGAGGGTGATTGATATACTGTACAATAATGCATAACACATGACAGCATGGATAGCTGGTAGCACATTTATAGTGAGCAAGTAGGAATGCTTAAGGCATTTAAAGCATTTTGACAAGGTTTTGAACAAGACGAATGGCTGACTTGTTAAATGTATTTGTGTATTTCAAATACAGGGACGTTTAATAACTTGGCCAATTATGACTTCCAATGTCTGTCGACTTAATAAAATCAAATACTATAGGCAGGAATTAATGTTTAAGGTTTTGTTTCAAATCTCAATTTAAGCAAGCTAAGGGGAACATCATTTCTAACCAGTGAAAAGGTTAAGTTACAGTAGCATTGCAGGAAAATACACATACCCAAAATGTAAAGACAATTCAAAAGACACAATAACAGCTTTTAAAAGAAGGTCAATGTAGCATCGAAGCAACAATAAACTTCTAATGAGTTTTTTTATAATATTAAATGCTGAAAACTTTATTTTATAAGTGAAGTGTAGGTAATTATATCAAGTTGAGAGTCAGGAACATGAATGAATGCATAACATGAAGCATAACATAACAGGTGATGTTAGGTTGAGAGGAAAGAGCCCTTCGTCTAACTGTTGAACAGTTACTGTAGGTTATCGTTGCAGTGAAGGGCAAACAAAAACACTGTTGACGCACCTATTTTACTTTGTGCAAGTGTTCACCCAGCTTTGCAGGAAAAATCATTGAAAATGTATGGAAGCTTTACTCACCGCATTTGGGGATCAGCTTTTACCCAGTTATTTGTTTTTTTCCCCTACATCCCAGGTTATGATTGTCAATATGCCTCAGCTCTACCTAACTCTCTACCACACTGAATGATCAATAATTAAAAGCTATTTGCAATTTATGTTGCACTCATGCAAGTCACTAATATAGTTTGCATAGCTCTTCAACGTTTCCGTCCTTGGTGCTAACACTGTGCTTTTAATACTTTGTATATATCTAACCACTTTCTTTCATTCCATAAAATTCATACAGAAAAATTGGTGTAGTTCAATATGCTTCCACATCGTTGTCAGTCGGTATCCATTCTGAATGAACAACATAAAACATTTTCAAAGAGAGATTGAAGTCAATCAGCAAAAGTCCTACATCTTCTACAAAATTCATAGGTTATGTAGTATCTAAGCACTACAGGTATCAAAATTAGCCCCACATTGTTAATGAATTCCATTTATAGATCAAATTGGAGATGATCGGTCTGGTGTTGTTTCCATGTTTAACAAGTTAGAATTGATTATAAGAGAAACCAGTCATGCACTAATGATCTTCTCATCTGAAACTGAAATGTCTTGTGTTCGATTACTTCCTTCATAGAATATAACGAGGCAAAAGGCCTGTGCTTCCGGTTAAAAAAAAACTCTAATCTGGTCCACAATCTTGCAGCCGAAGACAAACTGGGTACCAGTCCCTTTTTTTGATTTAATCTTGTACATCGTCACATCAATCGAAGACAGACTTGCAGAAGATAAACTTTGCAATAAAGTTTTGGTAGACAGGCACTGTGCTGTATTGAAGTTGAGGTCAGAGTTCATTCTGCTGTGGACAAGCCACAGACACTCTGCTAGGAGTCTTCAGGTATGACATCATCAGACAAACCAGGAAGTGAACATCTCCTTTTTCCTCTTCTTCCACACCTGCCTCATCATGAGAGTCGGTTGGATCGTCTTAAATACGTATGTGGAATGTGCTGGAAAGGAAACACAAAACAAAGCCTAGTAAGTCATGGGTAAAACTGTTTAACTGCCTCATTTCAAACAGATGAACATTGTTTACATTTCAGTTATTTGGCAAATTCTCCAGTTTTGAATGAACACAGTCAGGACATTGAAACTAAACTGTAGTTCACTTACTCTGTGACTTACAGAATTCACAGAGTAGGCAAGGAAGTCATTCCAACATTAAAATGTTTCTGTATTGTCCCCTTATCAACAATATATAAGAGTAGCCTTGCTGCTATCCTTATATCAGACACTGATTTCCAGCTGAGATTCACAAACGTCCTGTTTTGAATCTAATCTAATCTAAGTGAAAAATAATTTATTACGAGAAGACAGAACTGAACAGAACAAAGCTGCATCCTGCCTTCCCTACACAGTGTCTGAGGTTTAAAATAGTGTACTATATTTACTGGCCACTTCATTGGTAACACCTTGCTAGTATCAGGTTGGGAACAACTTTTGCATTCAGATCTGCATAAATGTTTCATGGTATTGATTCAATAAGTTGAACATTCCTCTGATATTTTGGTTCATATTGCATCACACAGTTGCTGCAGATTTTTGTTGGCTGCACATCCATGATGCCAAATCTCCCTTTTCACCACACCCCAAAGGTGCTTGATTGGATGATGTGAGCTTGGTGACATGGTGTGATATCCTGCTGGAAGTCGCCATTAGAAGATGGGTCATTGTGGTCAAAAAATGGATGGACATGTTCAGCAACAATACTCAGGTAGGCTGTGGCATTTAAACAATGTTCAATTTTTACTACGGCGTCCAAAGTGTGCCAAGAAAATATCCCCCACACATTACACCTCCACCAGCCTAAACTGATTATAAAAGGCAAGATAGGTCCATGCTGTCACGTTGTTTACACCAAATTATGACCCTACCATCTGAATGTCTCAGCACAAGTCGAGCCTGATCAGCAGGCAATGTTTATCCAATCTTCTATTTTCCAATTGTGGTGGGCCCGTGGAAATCGTAGCCTCAGTTTCCTGTTCTTAGCTGACAGGAGTGGCACCCGGTGTGGTCTTCTGCTGCTGTAGCCCGTCTGCTTCAAGGTTTCACGTGTTGTGCGTTCAGAGATGCTCTTCTGCAGACCTTGGTTGTAACTAGCGGTTATTTGAGTTACTGTTGCCTTTCTATCAGCTCGAACCAGTCTGGCCATTCTCCTCTGACCTCTGCCATCAACAAGGCATTTTCTCCCACAGAACTGCCGCTCACTGAATATTTTCTCTTTTTCAGACCATTCTCTGTAAACCGTAGAGATGGTTATGCTGGAAAATTACAGTAGATAGGCACTTTCTGAAATATCCAACTAGCCCGTCTGGCACCAACAACCATGACACATTCAAAGTCACTTAAACTTTCTGATGCTTGGTTTGAAATTTGGCAGATAGTTTTGACCATGTCTACATGACTACATGTATTGACTTGTTGTCACTTGATTGGCTGATCAAATATTTGTGATAACGAGCAGTTGAACAGGTATACCTATTGAAGGTGAGTGTATATAGGGCTTAGGGTCTTCTCTCTTTATAAAGTACGTTTTTAAAATACAGCACTATATTAGTGTGTTTAGGGTGTCATCACATAGTAGTGCACCATTTGGGAGGTGTATCCAGAGGCTGTAATACTCCTACTGACCTCCAGTACCAGATTGCTCCACCACTAACAGTGATAGTTAAAGTGACATAGAGCACCTGTCCTCCTATCTAACAAGGCTTGGCCAGTGAGTTATTGCCAAAGTCACATTGGACCTTCACAAACACTCACTGCAGTGAACCTTCCCATAGTCCAGTCACTACATTGGGCAGGATGACACAACCTCTTAGCCTGCCAATGGTTTTGCATGAAGTCTACATCTGTAATAAAGAGAGCCATACAGTGTCATCCTGAAAGTTTATCAAACTGGGCTTTGCCAAGATGAAGATTCATCAATTAACAAGTAAATCCAGCAGGAGACAAAATCACCAAGCTTTAAGGGCAGATGGGTCATGTTGGAGACGGGGGAGTGAAATCCTGCCCATATTGTCTCCTTTTAGATTCAGAGCGTTCCACAACTCAGGAGAAAATATAAAGACACCGACTGGCTATTTAGTAATAGAAGAAAAGTAAAAACAATTGCTCCAACAGGTGGTTATAATACAAGTGTATTATGGGTAGCCATCTTGGATAGTGTATAGGGAGGAATGTCTGATTTGCAGAACGACTCCATAGGAAATGTTTACAATGGCTGTTTCTCCCAAATAGGTTAGTGCCTTGTTGTTGTTTATCTCTGTTTATCTCTGACAGCTGGTTACCGCTAATGGCATCCTGCCCCAGGCACGACCCTGTTACCACAGCAACACTCTGCACCAATGAACCAGAGAGTTCTAGCTAATCTACAGCTGCTGCTGTTTGATTGAAAGATTTACATGATGAGATATGTTTGGTCCGCTAAATCAGAAATGCGAAAGGTCTTTAAGAACTGTTTACAATACTGTTGATGAATAAATCAGCAGTAAAAACCTGGGTTAGGGCACTCTGTCTGTCTCTGTTTTTATCTCTATCTGAAAGTGGTTTTATGAAGCCGAATACTGAAGATCACTAAAAGATGTCTCAGATTCTTGAAAGTGTACCTCCAGTAAACATCAGCTTTCTTGTTCTAACTTAAAATCCTGCATCTGCAGATGTATGAACTAGACTGTGTTAGCTTTGCCATTGCTCACCATTCACCAAACCACCAAAAAGCCCTGGGT
>JACXGM010041532.1:0-10029 GCA_016801145.1 Umbra pygmaea
CTGACTGATGAAGCAGACGTTGCAAGCTTCATCCAACAACAGCTATCAACTTCAGGAAAAATGCATGGTTACAGGTGGATGCACCAGAAATGCTGGCTAAATGGAATTAAAACAAGTAGGGAAACAGTTAGAATAATTCTACGCTTGCTAGATGGAGAAGGTGTTGAATTGAGGGCAAGAAATCGTCTCCGTAGACGGACATATCACAGTCGTGGACCAAACTATGTGTGGCATATTGACGGATATGACAAGTTAAAGCCATATGGGATAGCAATAAGTGGATGCATAGATGGTTTCTCACGGAAGATGATTTGGCTTGAGGCATATAAAACGAATAAAGATCCACAAGTCATTGCAGGATACTATATGGATGCTGTAGCTGAAAATGGAGGGTGCCCTACAAAAGTAAGACTCGATCTGGATACGGAAAATGTTCACATTGCTGAGATGCAGAAGTTCCTACACCTTCATGAAGAAGAGAATCGTCTTGAAAATGTCATTTTTGTGCAAACCAGCGCATTGAACAGTGGTGGCTCACTCTAAGAAGAGAATGTGTTCAGTTTTGGATGGACCTATTTGATCAACTAAAAGCAGATGGACATTTTACTGGTACCTACTTGGACACATCATTAATTCAGTTCTGCTTTCTAAACACTGTCCAGGTATAGTAAGCCACATCTTTTACTCACATTTGTTCGTTAGTATTAAATGTAGAAAAAAAATAAGCCCATGCACTATACAATAGGATTGTTTTAACACACATTAAAGGGATACTTCACCCTGCAGCGACCTGGAGGTGCTAGTAGCTTCTCCCAGACATTTGTAGAACCGTGAGATATGTTTAATACATGCCTGGCTAATGTAAGAGCAAGATTTGAAATTTCGGGGGGAATTTTCACACGCTTAAAGCCTCGGTTGTCCTTGATTTTTTTAAGGTATAGCTTGTCTTTCTGTGACGTTTCGATCAGCCGTTTTAATGCTCAATAGACAAGGTGGTATGATTTTTTCAGTATGTAGAGAACTACAACGCTGGCTTCTTTGTTCCAAGCCCCGCCCACCCGGCATGTTCTCTAAATTCTGTGAAACATTTCGTAAACATAGTCGCTGGTAACACAATTGCTAATAACCTAGGATTTGCAGATGAGGAATTTTACAACTTGCTTTTACATTCTGAGTGACATCCAACCATACATGTTTGTGCCCGAGTACACCGAAGAACATTTACAACAAATGGAGTTTGATATTCAGGCAGCATGTTCTACAGATAATACAGTTGAAACGCAGTTAAATTCTAATTGCCTAAGTGCTTCTGTGGGAATATGTCCATCCATGTCTACTGAAGAAAAAAGCACTTGCTACAATGATCATGGACAAGCTTTACTTGTATGGCTTGAACCGAAAATGACTGACGACTGCATATGCGTCACTGAATCACTGGAGTTTTCCAGCACACATGGAGAGAGATGTAGCAGGAGGACAATTAACAGATGAGTAAGTTTATTAAACCTATTTTCTGTACCTTGATAATGGAGCAAACATCGTGTCTGTGTGGTAAGCCCTTTACCTCCATATCAGTGAGAACCTGCCTCAACTTCTGATAGTGGGCAGGAGGGACTCTCCTGTATGGCAAGCGAAAAGGATGATCGTCGATGAGATGAATGCGGTGCGTGTATCCCTTGACCTCGCCACAGTCCAATGAGTGCTTGGAGAAGATGTCTTGATACTCAATTAATAGCTGTGTGAGCCTAGACTTACAGTCTTCACTGACCTGACATATGACTATGTCAACGTCACTTAGGCCAGACTCTGACAGGCTTTCAGCCAGCTGATCAGCAAAATAGGCACTGGGCGAGATGTCAGGTTGTTGTTGCAGTGTGTCATGTACTTGTTTCTCTGTATGAGATTGCTGTATCTCAATGTCAGGTTGTTTGTTGCCTGCATCTGGTTGTTTCTCTGAAGCCACATGTAGACCCTGAGGAGCAGCTAGGTACTCGATTGCCAAGCATGGAAATACATTGGCCAATTTGCAATTTCTCTTCAGTGTGATAGCTTTGTCAGATGGGTTCACAACTGTCATTGGCACCCATCTATCACCCCAGAGAGGTGTGACAAGATGGCCAACTAGAACACCTCGTGGCATGGCTTTGGAGTTGGTTGGCTCTACGACAACAGTGCTTCCAGGTGACATGGGCACGCTAGCAGGGAGTCTACCCCAAACCAAGTGTTCATGCCTGGGTAGGAGTGTCACTGCTTGGGTGAGCTTGACAGTGCCTATTTTATCAGGAACCTCACTCCCTTTCCAGCGCTCGACATTGGTGAACATCGACAAAAACAGTTCAACATCGGGATCAAACTGATGCTCAGGTCTGGATGCCTTGTTCCAATAGTCATTATCACCCTTCAGAACATGAATCACATGTTTGATGACATTTGAGCCCAAGATGAGATCATCATGCTGACCAGGCACAACCAAGGTAGGTACGACACAGCGAGCACCATAAAGCTACATTTCCAAGTCATAAAAACCCTCAGGTCGAGTCTGTAGACCACCACAGCCAATCAAAACGATATTCTCTTCAGGGTGCTGCTTGTCAGGCAAAACACCAGCAGAACTGAGTTTCTGCACTGCATGTTCACTAATGCTACATGCCATAGAGCCAGAGTCCAACATGCCTTTGAGCTGCACACTGTGATTGACAAGGACAGTGGCATAAAACAACTCACTGAAAGCTTCGATCTTCTGTGTAGCTTGAATGACTATTTGGGTCCCCTTAGGCGCTTTGGCATAGTAGTTCTCATATAAACGAGTTGGGTCGTGTGTATCAGGGAGGGATTCATCCACAAAACCCACACCGTCCCTCCCAGGGTGCGGGTTTTCTTGTTTAACTGTCGGTTCTGTCCACCAGCGCTGTTGGCAGGTTGAAAGCGGCGCTGGTTGGTCGATCAGGGCGGTCCCTCTTCCAGTGACCAGGCGATAAGCACTTTAAACACCTGTCCTCTCGCCTGCAGTGAGACAATGTGGAATGATCAAAAACCCCACAAACCCTGCACACCTTTTGAGAAGAGTGAGGAACTGTGGCTTGAGCCCTGGGGTTAGCTGGCACTTGTGTATGCTGTGTAACCAGTCGGTCTAACAAGTTCAACAAACTTCTCATGCAGACATTGTCAACACTCGTAGTAGGCATGGGTACCAGAGATGGCACCGGTGGTACAGTGGTGTTTAAGTCTGGTGTATTATCAGGCACCTGACACTGGGAATAGACTTTGTGGTCTATTGTGCTCGGCTGAAGTGGCCTAACATTTGCAGTTCTAGTTTTCTGTCCCTGCATGTGCTCATCAAGCCTCTCTTGGATCTCACATGCTGACCATTTCTCTGCAGACTTGAACCTGAAAACACTTGCAAGAGACTGGTCTGGGCAGTGTTTGATAAACATCATACTGACTTCATGGTCTGGATCATCAATGCTTCGGCCTTGCCTGTTCAGATAGTCATCCGCTACATCAACTGTTTTATTTAACCTTATTCAATATTCCATAGCATCTTCACCTGGCATGGGCAACATATTGTAAAAATCTGCCAAAGGTGTGCTTGAGTATGACAGTTTGCTAAAGTGTTGTTTCAGAATATCAAAAATGACATGGGGATTTGCAGTGTGGTCAATAGATGTGTTGTTGTCCTGTAGACTAGCATGTGGAAACATGTGTACTTTAAATCTTGCAAAAGGCCCGTTTACAAGATTTATATTCAATTGACACATTAACTACATGTTCATAACCTAAAAACCAACATTTATACATGCATAAAACAAGGTTTGCATAAACCAAGAACCGAAATAATGTTTAAATATTACGAGTAAATTAATATATTACCCCCTCTCAGCTAGTCTTGCGCGAACTGAGAGAAGTGCCTGAATGACAGCACAAGGCCTGCGACCTGTTAAAGTGACAGTACAAGTATTAACAACTTGGCCTGAATACAACATTCAGACATAAATATAGGCAATAGAACACATCTTAAAAATATAAAAAACATATTAATCAGGATTTGGTGACATTTCAACCGTAAAAGTAAAGATATAATTTCAACCCGGTTACACTAATTTGCTGTTAAAATAATGAAATGCTGCACTATTTACTTTAGACCAGGTTTTTGTTGATCAATGGTGCAATCACTTCCCTCTGCCTCAAGAAAGCAATACACACAGAATTATCCTGAACACACCTCTCTGGGAGACCAACACGTCCATGAGCGCAAAGATGGGTGCAGGTGCATTTGCTATTTATAAGACACAGGTGCTGGACGGGAAATTGACAAGATAGGGCCCGAAGTGTTATTGATTGGTAATATCCAACCATACGTTTGAGCTGGAATACAGTGAGGAAGAAATATGGGAAGGGTTCCTGACAAATTTTATTGGTTGAATCAATATAGGCACTGTTTTGCTGCTGTCCACCAGGTTCGAGCTCTCAGTGGCAAAAGAAACAGACATTGCTTTGTTGTTAAGAGTGTGACTGTCATGGTGTAGGTGGATGTGAGGAGTCAATCACAGCGGTGTCTTTGATTGTTTACTGGAATCGAAAGATTCAACACAGATATCCAGCTTAACAGGCTCTTATACAAAAAATAAAGGGTGGCTAAGCTTCAGGCCACAACGGTCCAACTAGACAGCAATAATAAGCTTTTCTCAATATTAGTCTATATACTATCATTCACGACAAAGCGTGGAAAAATAAACATCTAGTAGTGTAGAGGGTAGAAAAAAGAGTGTGACTAACAATCTCCCACAATGTACTCAACAGCAAATGAGACTTAAATAGGAAGACAGGTCATCACAGTTGATTCGTTTAATGCTGACGATATGTGGGAGGATAACTGTATCTTCAGTAGACGGGGGACCCCGAAAGCCTTATCCTATTCGTGCCAGTAGATGGAGCTCCAGGATCATCCATGCTGACAGGGACAAGGAAATGTTTTTGCTTTCAACCATCTCCTGCCAATAAGATGATCACATCTGTTTGTTAGATCATTCGAGTTTCAACACTCAAATGGACCAAAGTGCTTTTAAAAAAACAGCCAGGCCCAGATGGGTGACCAAATAATCACAGGTAAGGAGCTGATTACCATTATCTACCTGGCTGGGGTTAGCCTTTATTAGCTCCAATGTAGCATCTTCTGGCTAAATCTATACATAATGAAGAGTCGGCATTATAGCTCTGGGATGATATTGTGACCTGTAATAAATGTTTCAAATTGCGGTGTATAATTTCTAGCTAGTAACCAAGGTCCTTATGCTCAATTCGACTCCACAGAAGCGATCCACTGTCACGGTGTGTGTAGGATAAGGAGGGAGACCGAAGCAGGAAGTAGATGGTTGTTGCTTGTTTAATGTACAATTCAGGAAAACATACATGTAATGCAGTTGCAGGCGAACAGTAGAAGTGAGTGCACAACGAGTATACTTATATAACTTATTATGCTCTCCCAGTGGCATAAACACTAAAAACAATGTAGAACGTATGCATAAACTCAAGCACATACCACACTCTTTTCACAACCTAGGTTAGTTGCAGGTGAACCAGTATGTTTTCCTGGATACCAAATATATTACCATGCTTTCACAGCGGCATGGGATGCTGACAGCTAACTTACAAGTAAAGAGTGTACACATAAACTTCCAAACTTCAACAACACACTTTTCAACACACTTACATTATTTAAGTGTAGCTCCCAGATAGCCTTCTCACACCCAAACATATATCACATAGACAGAATAACAATGCCCGACACCTCTCTCCAGGTTGGCCACCATGTATATAGGACTACTGTAACGACTCCACACAAGGACTGTAGAACAATGAGGTTTAATGTAGTAATAGATTTTGACAGAAGAATGCAAGCTATTGTAGGCATCAAACACAAGGTGAGGACAGGCAAGCTTTGGTACACAGATGAACAGGGCAGAGGTACAGAGACAGGATCCTGATTCAATACACTGATAGATACTGGCAGAGGTACGAAAACAGGATCCAAGGTCGGGTAAACGATAGAGGCAGCACAGGTCGGGCACAGGAATAACTCGGGCAGAAGTACACTGGGGGTGGGCGAGCTCAGGAGTCAAAGATAGAAATCAATAGTCAATACCCTCAGGCAAACAATACGATAAACGCTCAGTAGATCTGAATAGAACAATACCTCGCAAAGAGTATGACACTGTGACTTGGATATATACTACTGGTGATTGGGTGCAGGTGTTTAGTATTCTGGTGATTGCGATCTGAGGTGAGTGCTGCGTTCATTAGTGTCAGGATGAATGTAATTGGTAGAGTCTACTGTGGGTGCATTGGACACCGAACGTGACGAACTTATAGAACCCCCCCTCGACGGGCAGCTCCCGACGCCCCACTCGACCGCAGCGGGGACCTACCCCAAGGTCGGGGAGCTGGGCGATCCGGATGGGACCCATGGAACCCCGCAATCATGGCCGGGTCCAGGATGTCTGAAGTGGGAACCCACGACCTCTCCTCCGGGCCATAACCCTCCCAGTCCACCTAGTATTGTAATCCTGAACAACATTGTCGTGCATCCAGCAGTTCCCGGACTGTGTAGGCAGGTTCTCCACCCATCTCCAGAGAAGGAGGAGGGGAACGGCGTGATATAGGCGGATGGAAAGGACTGTAACTGACTGGCTTTAGCAAAGAGACATGAAAGAAGGGCGACATCCTGAACTGCCTGGGCAACTGTAGTCGGTAAGTTACAGGATTAATTCTACGAAGGATTTTATACGGGCCCAAATACCTGTGGTTGAGTTTTTTACAGTGGTTTCTAAATCTTACATCCCTCGTAGATAGCCATACCCTCTGCCCCGGGTGAAACATGATTGCCAGTCGACGTCGTCGATCCGCTTCTTTCTTCTGGTTCCGTGAAGCATTGTTCAGGTGTTGGTGTGCTTCGTCCCATACCCCGGAGCTGCGCATAAACCAGTCCTCGATGGCTATCACTTGGCTGACACTGGTGTCCCATGGGAACAGGGGAGGCTGAAAACCTAAGACACATTGAAAAGGAGCTGGATGATGAGTGTATGAGTGAATTTTGTGCGTATTCCACCCAGGGCAAGAACCAGCTCCACTCCTGGTGTTGAGTTGCACAATTTTGTCTTAAGAATTTTCCTATTTCCTGATTTAATCGCTCTGTTTGGCCGTTCGATTGAGGGTGGTGTCCTGACGTTAAACTGACAGTGATTCCCAACCTCTCACCGAATGCCCTCCATACTTGTGAAGTGAATTGGGGCCCTCTATCGGAAACAATATCCTCTGGGAGACCGAATTGGCGAAACACCTCCCTGAATATGCATTCAGCTGTTTCAAGAGCAGTGGGGAGTTGTTGGAGAGGAACCAATCGACACATCTTTGAGAATCTATCTATGATAACCAGAATCGTAGTATTCCCCTCTGAAGTGGGTAGGTCAGTAATGAAATCTATAGCCAGGTGGGACCATTGTCTTTGTGGGATGGGTAAGGGCAGTAGCTCAGCTGCGGGTAACTGTTGTGGCGTTTTAGATTGAGCATATACCGGGCAGGACAAAACATAGTCGGCAACGTCGTCCTTCAAAGAAGACCACCAATACTTATTTTCTAGCTGCGCAATGGTCCTTGTAACTCCTGGATGTCCCGTGCTAAAGGACGTATGACACCATTCCATCAATTGAGGTCTCACTGCGGCCGGTACGTAGGTCTGCCCAGGCGGTGTGGTAGGGGGAGCGGGTTCTGTAGGTAGAGCAGTACGTATTATGTCATCCACTTCCCATAGGTCTTACCCGGCATTCAGAAGGGAGGATGTACTCCGTAGCCGGGGAATGTTGCGGGGGATCGAACTGCCGGGATAAGGAGTCAGCCTTGACGTTTTTCTTTCCTGGCACATAAGAGACAATAAAATGGAGACGGTTAAAAAAACAACGACCACATAGCCTGATGTGAATTTAGTCGTTTGGCACTCCTGACATATTCTAAGTTACGGTGGTCCATCAATACAACAAATGGATGTTTAGCCCCTTCCAGCCAGTGCCTCAATTCTTCCAATACCAGTTTAATAGCTAATAGTTCCCGGCTACCCACGTCATAAGTTCTTTCAGCAGGAGAAAGCTTTTGGGAAAAAACGCACAGGGATGCATCGTTGCCTATTTGCCTTGTCGCTGAGAATGCACCTCCCCTACACCCACCTCTGAAGCGTCCACTTCCACAGTGAACGGTAAGTCTGGGTCTGGTTGTTTGAGAATGGGAGAGGATGTGAAACTGTGCTTAAGTGTCTGAAAGGCTTTATAGTTGGGTTGGTCCATTGTAACTTACGTCCCTTCTGACTTGTCATCGCATGCAAGGGTGCGGCTATGGAGCTGAAGCTACGTATGAATTTCCTATAGAAATTTGCGAATCCAAGAAATCTCTGCAATTCCTTTACTGTCTGTGGTTTAGGCCAGTGGCGCACTGCTCTTGCCTTTTCCTTGACGATATGGACCCCTCCTGGGGTGAGAACAAATCCCAGAAAAGAGACTGGTGACGTGGAATTCACTCTTTTCTGCCTTGATGTATAAATTGTTGTCCTCTAATCTCTGTAGTACTTGCATGACGTGTTGTACGTGTTCTGACAGGGAGTTTGAGTATATGAGGATGTCATCTATATATATGACCACGAAGATGTCCAACATATCCTGGAAGATGTCATTCATGAACGACTGGAATACTGCTGGGGCGTTTGTGAGTCCATACGGCATTACCTTGTACTCATAATGTCCCCTGTGTGTGATAAATGCCGTTTTCCATTCATCGCCCTGCTTAATCCGGACAAGTTTATATGCACTTCGCAGGTCCAGTTTGCTATAGATTGTGGCTTGACCGAGTTGTTCCAATGTCGCTGGGATCAATGGAAGGGGATATCGGTGTTTAATGGTGACATCGTTTAGGGGTCTATAAGCGATACATGGTCTCAGTCCCCCATTATTCTTCCCGATGAAGAAGAAACTGCAAGGCACTGGGGAGGTAGAGGGCCTAATGAAACCTTGCTGTAAGGAATCCTCAATGTACAGATTAAGGGCTTCTTTTTCAGGTATGGACAGGGGATATATCCTTCCCTTAGGAAAGGTGGCATCAGGTAACAGATCTATCACACAATCCCATGTGCGATGTGGAGGAAGGGAGGTGGCTTTTTCCTTGGAAAACATCTGTGCATAGCTGCCATATTCCGGTGGGACATAAGTAGGGCCCACAACGTCACAGTCCTCCACCGACATGGCTCTGCATGGTAATTTAATACATGTGCCATGGCATTCCGCACTCCATGAGAGTAAACTTTCCTCCAACAGATATGTGGGTTGTGTGGGCACAACCAGGGGTGTCCCAGTACTATTGGTTCTCGGGTGGAGGATAAAATCATAAATTGGATGTCCTCTATATGTAGAAGTCCAACCTGTAACGTAACAGGCTCAGTCTGGTGGGTAATATATCCAGAGCCAATGGGTTGTCCATCCAGGGAGTTAACCCTTAAAGGGGAAGGGAGAGCAAGCAACATTACCCCCAGGTCTTGTGCTAAAGTAGAATCCAAAAAATTGCCAGCAGCGCCGGAGTCCACCAATCCAGTAGATGTGATTTGTTTGTCTTGCCAGGTGATTTTAACGGGTACATTAAACTGGTTATTGGTGAGAGACAAAGTGGTTGCCAGGCCTACCTGTAGGTTGGACGGGTGGGAGCTGTTCCGGGATGGAGAGTGTCGCTGAGGGCACTGTCGGATGTAATGCCTGCCTTCTCCACAATAGTAGCACAGCCGTTCATTTTGACGGCGCGACCCAAGTAAAAAAAAAGTATATTTAAATGTACTTGAAATGTATTTTATTTATCCTAAATATACTTCTAATATATTATTTTGGTATGTATATTTTGAAAGTATACTTCAAATATACTTAAATACATTGAATACATACTTATGGTTAAACATAAGTATACTAGAAGTATAATACTGGAGTATAATTTAAATATACTTTT
>JACXGM010041533.1:0-10138 GCA_016801145.1 Umbra pygmaea
AACTGGGAGTGGAGCCGTCCACACTGTTTTATCCATTGTAGGCACCGCTCACGTTGTGTTATCGGCTTTGGGAAGGGAAAGAACACAACTCCTCCAGACAATCTCTCGGGGTATCTAATGTCCGATTTACAAATGCCGTTGGCGCACCGCTTTACCGTCCTGCTTGGAGTCAATTTTTGTCGGACCTGCTCACATTGTATAACGGTTGCTATGATGTGTGATTGGACAATGGCAGTTTTGGGGGAGGGGCCGGCGATAGGTCAATTGCTGCCAATTGCTGCTTCAACAAAGTATTTAGCAGAGGCTGCTTTTTTATTTTTAATACATTTGCTAAGATTTCAAAGACACTTTCACATTGTCAATATGGGATGTTGTTTGTAGAATTTTGAGGGAAATAATGAATTTTATCCATTTTGAAATAAGGGTGTAACAAAATGTGGAATTGAAGCGCTGTGGATACGCTGTGGAATTGAAGCGCTGTGGATACTTTCAGGATGCACTGTATGCTAATAGTCCTTAATTAAGATGATGCAGCAGTATTTTTTTCTCAAAACATTTTTTTAGGACTTTTCCCAAATTTTTTCTACCCTCCCAACTTTTCTTGTCAGCAGCCCTTCAATGTGTGTTTGCTGGCCACATTAAGTAACTTTAATTGTTTTCACAATTTCTGCATAATGCATATCACTTTCACAAAGTTATAGGTTGAAAAACAGATCAAACCCCAGGTTGATTCCTGAACATTCATTACTGAACTGGTTTATTTGTGAAATTGGTGAATGTTAATCTACACACCATTCTGTCTGAAGGCTGTCATTGAAATAACACAAATAACACTGTCAATGTTTGATGGAAGAAAAAAGGAATTTACTTATTATAGACATATCCAAGGCCTTTACCCAAGACGTATCCAAGGCCTCCAGGACATTTTATTAAAAAAGTTGAAATCTTGATGTTTTGAAAATTATGCTTGCTTGTAGGTTTGAAACTCAATGGCAGAACTCAATGGCAGAAATGAGAATAAAATTGTAATCCAAGGTTCAATCATGATGCTTGAAATACTGTGAAAACATTTTAAATACATTTTCTGAGAATGATTCCCTTGAACATTCTGTAAAGCATTTTCTCACATAAAGTATAATTGTCACATATCATAGTGATCTGTCTTACATTTAAAAGTGGAACTGACAACATTTTTACAACATTATCTTTATGTTAAAATACACCAACATGAAAAATCTCAATATATTTTGACTAAAAGCAAGTAAGGCATTTATATAAAAAGTACATAGTTACATGTAATAGACCAGATATGCAGCCCAATACATTTACTACATATCTACTGTAACTGAATTGTATATTTCCATAAAATTTTATAACCAGAAGACAACAGCTAAAACCACAAAACCTTAAAGTGTTACTTCTTATACAGCGATCTGCCATAACATTATGACAAAATTGTGTAGGTCCCCATTTTGCCGCCAAAACAGCAGCCCCATACGCAATAATCTGCGATGCACTGTGTTCTGATACTTTTCTATCAGAACCAGCATTAACTTTTTTAGCAATTTGAGCTACAGTAGCTTATCTGTTGTATCGGACCACACAGGCCAGCCTACGTTACCCAAGTGCATCAATTGAGCCTTGGCCACACATGACCCTGTCGCCGGTTCACTGCTTTTCCTTCCTTGGATCACTTTTGATAGGTACTGACCACTGTAGACCAGGAACGCCCCACAAGAGCTGCAGTTTTGGAGATGCTCTGACCCAGTCATCCCTCTATCACAATTTGGCCCTTGTCAAGTTCACTCAAATTCTTTTGCTTGCCCATTTTTCCTGTTTCTAACACATCAACTTTGAAGACAAAATGAGGACAAAAAATCCGTCTTGCCATCTAGACAGGCTTCATGGTTTTTCCTGGCTAAATGAATAATAAAAAATAAAACTAGCTAGGATTGGAGAGTGCCAGATGTGTCGAAAGCATTTTCTGAACTAGGTAAAACTGTCTTACTATTTGACTCCCTGCCTAAGAAGGATAATATTACACAGTGAGCAAAGGCTTGATTACATAGACCTCAACAGTCCCGCCCCTCTTTCGAGAGAGCTTAGGTTCCGGAAGTAAGTTTCCCATTGATTTCTCCAATCGATGTCTGAAAGAATCTGTATATAAAGAGTTCTAGACTTAGGCTAACCAGCTACAACGTGACTCATAAGCATACAACATATCATTTTGAGTGAAAAAACAAACAGAAAATCCAAGAGAAGTCAAAGGTACAAGACTGACTTTTTGGGGATTTTCTGTTAGTTTTTTCACTAAAAACATTTGCTAGAAGATGAGCATTAGAAGAAATGTGTCTGCTTTGGATACATAACTATTTAACAAGGTGAGTTTTTAAGAACCAACTCTTATTTAACTAACTGAATGGCATGTTGCCTGAGAAACAAGGATCAATTACTGTCTTGCAATTACAGTAGGGTTAAACTTATCTTCATATGGAGAGAAATACAGAGCATTTGCATTGTGTAGATAACAACCAGCAGCGATTAAACTTGCCCTCAGAACTATCAACTAACCATCTTAGAACCCTCAAATAGCCCTTTCAGAACCCTCAACTAGATCTCTCAGAACCCACAACTAGCCCTTTTAGAACCCTCAACTAGCACTCTTAGAACCCTCAACTAGACCTCTCAGAACCCACAACTAGCCCTTTTAGAACCCTCAACTAGCACTCTTAGAACCCTCTACTAGCCCTCTCAGAACCCTAAACTAGCCCTTTTAGAACCCTCAACTAGCCCTCTCAGAACCCTCAACTAGCCCTCTCAGAACCCTCAAATAGCCCTTTCAGAACCCTCAACTAGATCTCTCAGAACCCACAACTAGCCCTTTTAGAACCCTCAACTAGCACTCTTAGAACCCTCTACTAGCTCTCTCAGAACTCTCAACTAGCCCTCTTAGAACCCTCAACTAGACCTCTCAGAACACACAACTACCCATTTTAGAACCCTCAACTAGCACTCTTAGAACCCTCTACTAGCCCTCTCAGAACCCTCAACTACCCCTCTTAGAACCCTCTACTAGCCCTCTCAGAACCCTCAACTACCCCTCTTAGAACCCTCAACTAGCCCTCTCTGAACCCTCAACTAGCCCTCTTAATATCTCTAACCCTCTCTCTGATTTTGTCTCTGCTCTCTCTTGTCTCTTTCTATCAGATTCTGGATCCTCTCTTATCTCTTTCTTTTCTGTCAGTTCTCCATTTCTCTTTTCCATTATCATTCTCCTTTCCACTAAAAACTATAACATTTCAGGCCTGCTTAGGTATGCATCATCAAGTGCACATTTAGTCATGAGACAGAACTGATTATGTCAGCCCACCCTTTCTCTTTCTGTCTTTTTTTATTCTTTCTCTGTGTTTTTCTATTTTCTCCTATCTCTCATTGCTCCCCGGGGTGTGACAGTCACTCCTGACATTCTGTGACACACTCCACGGTCATTACTCCCTGAGATGAGCTGACGTGCGTATGAATTAATGTGTGTCTTTGTGGATGTGTTGATGGGTGGGTGGGTTTAGTACATGTGTCAGTGTGTGTGACAATGTGAGATTGGATATGTGAATATTTAGGTGTGCGTATTTGTATAGAGGAGATGTAATGTGTTCGTGTGTGTTTTGGCCCACTCTGATAACAGCTCAGAGAGTGTGACGGTCACACATTCCCTGGCAGACTGTTGCGCACCCTCAGGCAGACATGCGTGGCTGTCTGCCTCCTGTCCATTTAGGCTACGCTGCCTCACCAAGCACCCACACCCCTCTAGCAGTGATCACACACATACGCAGACACAGCATATTCCTACACCAACATTCACAAATTACCCCTCACTCCTACACACACAACTTAAGCCAAAATTGGTCTCATAAGAACATCCCTGAAAAATCAGCATGTTGTGTCAGTTTCCCCCGGATGTCAAAGTTTAACATCACCGTCAGGTTGTGTCAGTTTCCGCTGGATGTCACAGTTTAACATCACCGTCAGGTTGTGTCAGTTTCCCCCGGATGTCACAGTTTAACATCACCGTCAGGTTGCTGGGCACACACTTATTTGTGTTGAAGAATTGCCTTTACTATGGTGTACTATGGTACATTGGCTATTAACTTCATTCTCAGATTTTTTGCGGAAGTACGTTGCTACACAGTGCAGAACAAGGCAGTTTTTGCTTCATTAAGGATGGTAATAGCTACAGTAGCTAACTGCAGGAACATTACATTGAGTTTTAAATGCAATGAGCTGGTTATGCATTGGCTCAGGTTAGACTGGATGCAATAGACAAGTGTTTGTTTTCATTATCAAATGCAAAAAATAGAGTTCCATTTAGAGCATGCCAATGTTTATTGTAACTTGCTAAAATCAAAAGATGACAAAAACTTGACTCTGTAAAGTCGGGCCCACAGTATGACCCTTGTATCACAGGTGTCACAAATTGCCAATTCTAGTTAGTTTATTTATTTTTGCGTGAATCTGGGGGAGGGTATTTAAGCTTCTGTTTGGTTGAGATCTAGGTGGCCGCCCACAGGAAGTGATGCAGTTTGTAGGCATAGAGGTGTATGGCCATGTAGGAAGCCATGATTGGGCAGAGGGTGGGGGACTTGTGACAGAGATGGAGGCCCAAGCTCAATGTCCACCCTTATAGACTCATGGACTTTGAAGCGCGTTCTCGCTAAGTCTGTGAGTGCTTAGGGCTGTCTCACTGTCAAATCATCAAGTGCGCGAGGGCTCTCTTGCAGTCACTTTGAGCCCTTTATGCACCCTTGTCGTAAGTCCGCATTTCTGCAGACTTTGCCTAAGGGAATGGCCCACAAGTCATAGTGTTGTGACGTACAACATGGGGGTTCCCAGGGAAAGGCCGGAAGCGAGAGAAATATCCTGGCCCAATCTCCATCCCCCCTACACCCTTAGCCATGATCCCTCACAGACTTAGTGACACCACCTGGTAAGTGATTAAGTGCAAGAGGTTGCAAGGGCTCGAAATGCTACAAATTGGAATGGTAGAGCACTTTGTGACATTGTGACGTTTCCTTAACGACGCTGAAACATGTTGAATGTTTTCTTTTTACGTTTGTTAGTTTCTTCGCAGCCAAGGCAATTAAGGGACCGACTGCCTGAATCATACATCTTTCAGGCTCTTGCTCTACAGATTGAACAAGAGGTAATTGTCAATAATCATCCCTATTGTCAGTAATCAATGTACCATTTTTGGTCAAAACAGCAGCAATAAGCAAAAAACAAACAGTAAATTCCCCTGATTTCATATGTTCCATGTACCATCGGAAATCTGTGTTAATGTAGTGTTTCTCTGTAAATGTTGGTATACCAGCGCATCCAATATACCAGGCTGAACACACATGTGCCAGTCCTCAGGCTGTACATGGATGTGGAGCGAGACATAAGGATTGACTTCAGGATGTCGAGGTAGGCTTTCAACAGTCTTCTAAATATGTTTCACCAGGACAGGTATCATGGCTGGCGACACAATTTAGACGTCCTCATTTTTGTTTCTTGGCTGGCCCATGGGGTATCTTATCGGGTGATGGCACGGGCTTTGAAGGCCGTTCAATGTGCCAAAGCCAACTATTTTCAGAATTGTGGTTGGAAAGGAGTTATGCAGATGCAAGTCTAAGGTCATCTACTTCCCCAGTCCAAACCCCTTTTGGAAAACATTGGCTGAGGATTTGGACAGCTGGCACAGCATGAGACCTTCAATAAGGCTGTGGGGGCCATAGATGGCTGTCACATACATATTAAACCACCCAAACATAACCAGTTGGATTATGTGATCTACAAACTTTCACTCCATTCAACTTCAAGGCACCTGTGACTCATCTAGGAGATTTCTGGATATTTTTGTTGGTTATGGAGGTTCAGTATGACACACAGATTTTAAGAATCAGCCCTGTTTACGTCCATTTCCTGTACTCACCTGGAGTTTTTCTCTCGCTTCTCCACTAACTACCCAAAGATGCCAATAAGTCTGTCCAGGTGTTTCTGCTTTTTCTTTTGTCTCTTCTTCCCTTTCATCCAACTCCCTCTGCCTCTTTTCCTGCCTTTCCGTGAACTCCTTGAGGTACTCCATGACCTAATTTTTCTTTTTTGGGTTTGGGCTTTTTGGGGCCCTCAGATCGGCAAAGGTTAGGCCCAGGAGCAAAGGTACTGGCCACCTCATCGGGCACCTCTGCATCATCTGAGTCAACAGCTGAGGCGATGACATTCAGAGGCCTGATGGAGTCCCTTTGCCCCAGAGCCTTGTGCATCGCCTCAAAGAAAGGCCAGTTTGCAGCTGTCACCTCCCCACCCTCCGTCCCTGACCAGGTCATGGTAATATCAGATCCTGTTTAAAAGGTGCAAAAACAACACATGTTACATATTTGGATGAGACCGTGCTGTTTATAAGACTGTGGCTTGATAATACATAAAGATTGACAATTGGTGTACAGTAAACCTACAGAGAAAAAGTCTACATGTGATCCAGTAGCCCATTCCTCAGAAAATAATTATTAAAATTGGTTCACCCTATACTTTTCTTAACTTTTACAATTTCTTGGCTGCTTTAACATTTGTGAGCCTGTCAGCCAGTCCCATCTCTTTTATTACCACACTGTCAAGATAAGCAAAGTTTGGGGTCTATTGTGTGAGGACAATGCTAAGTAATGTCAGAGCAGGACATTTACTGCAGCCGCAGTACTACCTGACACACACAGCCACACACACACTTTATGGTTAATAATCATAAACTCACATTTCTGAGGTTATGCTTTTGACTACTTACTCAAATCCATGTTTCTGTGGCCAGTAAATCGAGCATCGTGCTCCATTCACAGATTGATTAATTGAAGAATTTGTTCATCGCTCCCTATTTGTCAACAATAGAGTGATGTTGGATCAACTCTGATGCCAGCATATTTGGAATTTGTCATAATGCCATCATAGGACAAACTACAAATGAACCATCAGTGGGCTTTGTGTTTTTACTTACTTGTAACCTTTTTTTTTACCAATATAAACCTTAGGGATGGTCGTTATTTTTCCATCACTTACGGCCTTCCCCCGGTTACCTCTGTGTTATGTAACAACACTATGAGTTGTGGGCCATTCCCTTCGGCAAAGTCCTCAGAAATGCGGACTTACGACAAGGGTGCATAAAGGGCTCAAATGTCTGTGAGAGAGCCCTCGCCCACTTGATGATTTGACAGTGAGACAGCCCCTGAGCCCTTACAGACTTAGCGAGAACGCACTTCGAAGTCCGCCAGTCTGTAAAGGTGGACATTGAGATTGGGACTTAAGTGCCTTGGCAGCCAAGTAATAAAAAAACATTGAATGAATATTCCCAGCCCCTAAATAGTGTGCATCATGTTTCAGTGTTATTTATCATGGTAACATCGCAATGAGCTGTCCCATTCTGATTTCTTGCATTTTGAGCCATTGCAGCCTCTTGCACTCACCAGGTGACGTCAATAAAGTCTGTGAGGGTTAGGGCTTAGGGTTTAGGGGGGACAGATGAGACAGTTGAGATTGGGCCAAACATAGGCGTAAATTTAGGGTGGGACGGTAGGGACATGTCCCCACCAATGTTTAGGAAACATGTAATTGTCCCCACCAATAATTGCGATTCTAAACATATTTTTTTCATTCTGTTAACTATTTCTGCTCCACAATTGGTTCACTCTCTCAATATCAGCATTACTCCTGATTGGCAGGAGAGCACTGATCACAATGTGTACCAGCCTGTCAGCTAACAGTGGGCAGGTGAGCGTTGACTCAAAACCAGTAGTATACAGTCAATGGTCGAAACGAGACTGTGAGAAGAGATTTAACCCTCCTAGGGCGATTATCTCGCGAACTAGAATTAGACGCAAATAATGAGTGGTTGCACATCTCTGTGTGTTACTCACAGCCGGAGAAATCGCGCTTCAAAGCCGACGATGGTCTTTCGTTTTGACTAAAAATATCACAGACAGGAAGTAGGTGAAAATGACAAAATAACCAATTTTTCAATAACATAGGACATCATCCTGCATAAAACAAGTTTTGGAGTTGGAATTTAGCTGGGTTTTAAAAACGTATAGAAATCTAGTTAGAAATTAGTGTAGCATTTAGATGTTGACTTGATTGTATGGCCTCCAAACATTGCACACTGGTCCAGGACACCTGGGGGCTTGACAATAAGCAATAAAATGCCTTGTGCACTATAGATAACATGCTTTTACATGTAAAAAACAATAAAATATACATACGTTCTTTAGATTTTTGGGATAAATATTGAATAAAACATAAAATCCAATGACCCAGGATGATGGATTTCATTCATCCATGTTGTAGCCATGGGTCTTCTGAATCCAAAACCATAAGGCACTTCACTGTAGGTCAAACTATGACCTTTCTAGAGGCCAAAAAGTCAACTGTGTGCCAAGCGGACCTAAGACCCCTTAGACCTTTAAGGGTTAATTGCTTTTTGGCAGGCAACTCCTGTAAGCTATACTTGAACATTGAGTGAATAATAAACGATACAATCGAATTATATTACACTCCTGTATATTGTTGTTGAAAATGTATAGTATTTCTAATGTTAACGAGCCTTTGCTAGCTCTGGAACACAACTACGGAATTGTCTGCTTGCTAGCTTCTTCTTCTTCTTCTTCTGTGGGGTTTAATGGCGAATCGCAACCAACCGATGGTGCATACACCGCCACCAACTGTACCGGAGTGTGAGGCCGGTCACGGCCCACCCAATTCATCACCACCCACCTCACCCCACCACCCTATCAGATTAAAATACAGCCCATTAAAATACAGCCCTTCCGCATACGTGACCTTATCCACCACCCTAATCCTCTGTGCCTCCGCTGCCCTCTTCTGAACCACACACCCTCCAAACGCAGCACTGTGCTCCCCACCACAATTACAACACCTCACCTTAGCCCCTACCCCACACTTGCCATACTCATGCTCACCCCCACACCTACCACACCTACCCCCCCCCCTTTGCACACCACAGCCACATGCCCCATACACTGACAATTAAAACACTGCAGTGGCGGCGGCACATATTCCCTCACCAAAAAACTAAGACACCCTAAGTGCACCCTACTCGGCAGCGGCCCTCCAAACTCCAACAACACCATGGGACTCACCTTCTCTAACCCCAGTGCCCTACTGCCCATCCGTCTCGCGTCCAACACCACCCCACACGACACCACCTCTTTCAACTCCTCCATAGACAGGTCCTCCGGAACACCCGTTGTAGTGGGAAAATAATGTTGTTCACAGGACCAAATATTGACTATCTCCACATTGGGCTGCACAAAGCATGTTTTTGTGTCCAGATAACTATTCTAGTTGGCTGGCCAGAATGTTGGAGGTTTCTACAGTAAAGTGTTTGTTTCCCCCACCCGGGGTGGGACAGTTCAATATCATGTAAATGTGTGAGGCCATTCTGTTTTATTGGTATTCACGCCAGTACGGCGGTTCCACAGGAAACGTATGTTTTCCCCCCTTGGAAGGGACATTTCAATTACATGTAAATGTCATGACACTGTCCTATTGTTGATTCCAAGGCTAGCGCCAGCAAGATTGTGCATAATTTGATTATGTATGTGGGGGTGCCAAGCCTGTTTGTTCTAACCACAGCCAAGTGAAGTGATACCATTTGCCATGCAACGGTGGGAGGATTTTTGGGGAGCACCTGGGCGCAAAGGTTAAAAGTGCTCTGTTTTAGATTTGTTAGTTGAGTTATAATCGTAACCGAAAACTCCGGGCAGTTTAGGCCCTAGATGTGTGTTTAGATTCTCTAGGATAATTGTAGTTTTTGGTAGGCTGTAGGATTTCAGAAAGTGAACTATATTGGGTATGTAACTTGTATTTCATTGTCCGGTTGTAGTGTTGTAATTTTATGCACTGCAACTGGTATTAAATGTAATTGATTTTGTACCGAGTTCCGTCTGAGTCTGCCACAGTTATTCCCGTTAAACCTCCGGAGGAGAGTTTCGGGAGATGCTTGCTACCTCGTTAACTACATACACTAGTCTGTTCTTATTAAACACACACTTGGTGAGCAAGCTATTCCAGGCGCCAGGTGCAACCTCTGAGGCGCGGC
>JACXGM010041534.1:0-10028 GCA_016801145.1 Umbra pygmaea
AGACAGAACCTATAACAGAATGGGAGATAGACAAAACCTATAACAGACTAGTAGGTAGACAGAACCTATTTTAGAATGGGAGATAGACGGAACCTATAACAGACTGGCAGGTGGACAAAACCTATAACAGACTGGGAGGTAGACAGAATGTTGGATTTTTTTTACAGGGTTTGGTGTTTGGTGAGTAAATGGTATATACTGTACACTATGCATTCTGAATGTAATATGTAAGAGTATATACATTATGGAATAGTCTATAGTGCATTCTGAATGTAATTATTGGTATACAGTACATACAGTATGCGTTATGAATTGTCTTGCTGTTAAAATGTCAAAAGGATTGCACATGCATTCTATGTATGTTACATAGTAGTGACATATGGTGCCTCTATCTCCCTCCTTAAAAAGTTAGACGTAGTCTATAATAGTGCCTTCCGGTTTGTTACCAATGCCCCATTTAACACCCAACACTGTGACCTATATTCACTGGGCTGGCCCTCATTACACACTTACTGCCTGACCTACTAGTATCACCAAATTTATAATTCTAGGGAAAACCCCTTTGTACCTAAACTCACTTCTCACCATTGCCTCACCCACCCGTAACAACCAGATACTTCTTCCTGATCACCCCAAAAGCCCACACTTCTTTTGGCCAAAATTCCTTCCAGTTCACCACAGCTAATGACTGGAACGAGCTACAGAAGATACTGAAAAACTGTCCACATCCTTTAAATCACGAGTATCAGAGTGTCTGTCTGCACATGCTGACCCTCCCCTCTCACATGTACACTACCTCTCCCCATCTGATCTAGTACATTAGCTTTTTGACCCACGACGCCTTTGTACACACTGACTTGCACAGCTTTTTATTTTCAGTATCTTCTGTTATTTTCACAAAAACCATTTGCACAGTCAAATGCACAACCATTTGCACAACTCAGATTTCTTTGAACTATTTGTACATTTACTTACACCTTTCTCATGTAATTTTGACAGTTTTTTATTATTTATTCTTTTTTATTTTCCTCTCTCTACCCTTTGTGTAATTCTTGTGTATTTGTATTCATGTAAAAATCTGTCTGAACTTGTACCTTTTTCATTTATCTTGGCCAGGTCGCTGTTTTAAATGAGAAATTGTTCTCAACATGCCCACCTTGTTAAATAAAGGTTAAAAAAAAAAAAAAACAACCACACAACCCACCAGCAAAATGTAAACCTCATAAATAGGTTATCAGCAATTATTGCTACAATGAAGACCATAATTCTAAAAATTGGTAGTTTCAGTGCAAGAAGGTCAAAAAAGAGGGAGAGACTGTGTTTTTGTGGTTTTGAAGTGAGGTTTTGATGTTGCCTTTCATTTAAAGTGTAGCCATTTAGCAGACGGTCTAATCCAGAGCGATATACATTAATTTCATACATTTAAGAGAACCTAGGTGAAACTACCTCAACTCAGTAGTAAGAGCATTCAATATATGAAACAGAGAACTGGAGAAAAACATACAGTGCTAGATTATGACCATACACATGAACATTAACCATGAAACACAAGGAGGAATTCAACTAACTTAAGTAGTCATTGAAAGGTTTTCAGATGTTTCCTGAAGATGCATAGAGACTCTGCTCTTCTAATCTCCAGTTGAAGTATTGCTAAAATTAGTAATATTGATAATGCATTTAATATAACACTTGTGTTGCATGAAATGTATACTTGTACACAACTCCACATCTCACCACTTTGCGGCGCTGCAGTCAAAGTAGTTTACTAGGAGACCGACCCAAAACAAACCTCCTCCACAAGCCTCCTGCTCCCCCAGTTTCCGGAAGATCCCTTTACAATGATGGAGAAAATGGAACCCTGAGATCGTACCTAAAACTAGGCAAGCAGATTCTCGAGAATAAAACGACAAGAGACCAAGATAACGAATAACGACACAAATACAACACAGGTACTATGTGAAATCACAACAAATTCAAATATTAGTCACTTCTGTTTAATCAGGAAACCGGTTTGATAAATGGTGCTGCCCTGTTAGCGAGCTAGCTACTTAACGGTCAACCAACGTTAGCTAGGAAGATCTACAGTTAGAGCGCTTAGCTAGGAAGCTAACTAGCTAAGGTAATGTTAGCAGCTAACGTTAGATAGGTAGCTAAATATGTTTTACTTGCTTTGGATATTTTTGAGATGACATGCTAAGTATTCTAAATTGTTTTAGCTAATTAGTAAATAGAAGTAATATTACGTCTGATCACGTCAGTTAGCCCACCAGTCAGGGTTGATTTAAAGTTGGTTTCGTGTTGGTAAATGTCAGTCTTCCTTGTTGTGATGTCATAGATCACTACAGTTAGCCACGTAGCTAGCTAATGCTAACTAGCTAATGCTAACTAGCACTATAATATTTATTCTTACATTCTAGCCCATGTAGATATGAACAACAACGTTACGTTACTACAGTTAGTTGGGAAACATAACCACGTCATTCTTGTCTAAATTAACGTCATCATAGGATGTCTCTACAGTATCTCCTGTCTGTACCAGGTACTGTAACTAGTTAGCTTAACTCAACAACGGGCTGCCGTTTAAAAGTTTGTCTTTATTCGCCTCATCGTTCCTGTTCTGGTACTGAGGTTTGACCCGGACTGATAACG
The DNA here is from genome assembly GCA_016801145.1 of Umbra pygmaea. Classification (NCBI taxonomy): domain Eukaryota; kingdom Metazoa; phylum Chordata; class Actinopteri; order Esociformes; family Umbridae; genus Umbra; species Umbra pygmaea. Next base: position 2,650 of record JACXGM010041534.1, read on the forward strand.
GGTTACATGGACATAATCTCGTCAAATTGAAATGTACCCCGTGTTGACAACTTAATAAAACATGATACTTTGTTTCAGTAAATGTAGTCAGGTAACGGTAGCAAGCTAACAGTTGTCTACATGTTAGTTGGTTGTTCGCTAAACGTTAACTAGCTAGCATGCTAACAGCTACCAGATGATGCCATTTTGTTTTCCTCCACTTTGCTCCGACTGGACGTCTCACAGTTCTCTGATTTAACAACAGATTCCTGTAACAGATTGATTGAAAATTTGATGACGTGTTGATTGGGATTAACTGGTGACAAACAAGGCAGGAACCCCTTTCCTAGTAGCTATGACTACAACCTCCTTGGTAACTGTAGTTGTGGTAGCTAGGTCGTGAAACTCTGTCACGCTGGTTGGTGGGTCACTTCGACATTGTAACTCTATTATTTACTCTTTTAGTTGTGCAGTATGTCAGAAATATATTGACAGTGGCGTTTCTGTGGCTTTCACCCTCACCTCCACCAGTTCGTTGGCACTGCCCTGCTTCGCTCGGGTTGTAGGTTAGTCTGTTTATACAGATGCAGCTGTGGTTTTCTGTTCTCTCACTGTTGTTGGAGTGCTACAGCAAATGGTAATGGCCAGCCTCTTAGAGATGTGTTTTGACTTTCTTTTCTCCTGTGTATTCTTGGAATCTACTTTCCATACACATATTTGATCATTTCAGTTCATGAGTGTATAGGCTGGTCAGAGTAGGTTACTGTAAATCCCTTTGACAACTGTTGTATGAAACACTGGATTAATTCTAGCAGCTGCATTGCGAAGACTCGGAGACAGCCAGCGGTACTCTCCAACCTCCCTCCCTTGGACACCTGATGGAGGGCTCAGACAGTTCGGAGCCGGGCGCCAGTGACCAACCAGAGGCTCAGCGCAGGAGGCAGCAAGACCGGCTGGACAGAGAAGAAGCCTTCTACCAGTTTGTCAACAACCTGAGTGAAGCAGACTACCGTCTGATGAGGGACAACAACCTTCTAGGCACCCCGGGTAGGTGACTGAGGAATACCTCTATTACACCTGTAGATGAATACCTGTAGACTAATGAACGCGTACGTGTATTACGACTGTAGACTGATGAACGCCTATGTGTATTACGACTGTAGACTGATGAACGCGTACGTGTATTACGACGGTAGACTGATGAACGCGTACGTATATTACAACTGTAGACTGATGAACGTGTACGTGTATTACGACTGTAGACTGATGTACGTGTATTACGACTGTAGACTGATGTACGTGTACGTGTATTACGACTGTAGACTGATGTACGTATATTACGACTGTAGACGGATGTAGGTGTATTACGACTGTAGACTGATTAACGTGTATTACGAATGTAGACTGATGAACGCGTACGTGTATTACGACTGTAGACTGATGTACGTGTATTACGACTGTAGACTGATGAACGCGTACATGTATTATGAACGTGTATTACGACTGTAGACTGATGAACGCGTACGTGTATTACAACTGTAGACTGATGAACGTGTATTACGACTGTAGACTGATGAATACGTGTATTACGACTGTAGGCGGATCAATACGTGTATTACGACTGTAGACCGATCAATACGTTTATAACGACTGTAGACTGATGTACATGTATAACGACGTAGACTGATGTACATGTATTACGACTGTAGACTGATGAATGTGTATTACGACTGTAGACGGATCAATACGTGTATTACGACTGTAGACGGATCAATACGTGTATTGCGACTGTAGACTGATCAATACGTGTATTGCGACTGTAGACTGATCAATACGTGTATTGCGACTGTAGACTGATCAATACGTGTATTGCGACTGTAGACTGATCAATACGTGTATTATGACTGTAGATGGATCAATACATGTATTACGACTGTAGACGTATGAATATGTGTATTACGAATTTAGACGGATCAATACGTGTATTACGAATCTAGACGGATCAATACGTGTATTACGACTGTAGATGGATCAATACGTGTATTACGACTGTAGACGGATCATACGTGTATTACGACTGTAGACTGATCAATACGTGTATTATGACTGTAGATGGATCAATACGTGTATTACGACTGTAGACGTATGAATATGTGTATTACGAATCTAGACTGATCAATACGTGTATTACGACTGTAGACGGATCAATACGTGTACTATTTCTTGTCAAATAGACTGTTGATAGAGCTTGTAGGGGCAACAGAACAGACTAGACATTACGTAAGAATGCTTTATTTTTAAGCTCATTGAAAAGTTACATTTGTTTGCCTTCTAATTTCCCTTGAGCATTGCTTATCTATTGTAAATTGGGGGACATTGCATTTCAGGAGTATAGATTTTTAGTGTGGCTATGTCAGGTCGTTCTCTCAGGTGTGAGTTTTTCTTGATGTGCTGAAAAACCCAAAGCCTGCAGACACCGAAGACCCCCAGGCCAGTGAAGTGGGAGGGGGGCAGTAAGTTTGGAGCATCCGCTAACAGAGCACCTTGCCTGGGGAGAGCAGTGAGAGGACAGGGCCTGTCCTGGTAAGTCTGGTGGTTGTGAGTTCTGTCCTGATACCTGGAGAAATGCCACAGCTGTGCTAGTACTTAATGAATGAGCTAATGTTTAGCCAGCGCCTGTACTCAAAGCTTCGCTGGTGTCTCTCCTAGGTGAGATCACGGCAGAGGAGCTGTTCAGTCGGCTGCAACAGATTAAGGATGGCCCACATCCGCCCTTAGCCCCCACCAGTGATCCTGGCGAGGCTACAGGAGGTAAGACGCAACACTGCTTATCTATGGTCTTTTCTCCTGGGCTACAGCACCAAGTATAGAATATGCTACCATTTCATCTGTGTAAAGGTTGATTTGTAATTGAAGTAGATTTGTTCCTCTATGCTGACATTTTGTCTCTGTTAAATTAGAAACAACGGAAGGTCCGGAGGACCCATCAAATGGAGACACGCTCCTGGATTGGCTGAACACTGTCAGACGGACAGGCAACACCACACGCAGTGGTCACCGAGGCAACCAGTCATGGCGGGCAGTCAGCCGGACAAACCCGAACAGTGGAGACTTCCGCTTTAGCCTGGAGATAAACGTGAACCGCAACCTGGCTGAGCAGCAGGCCCGTACTGACGGAGAGGCGGGCGCTGCAGATGATGGAGCGGAACGGGTCCCTGGGCCGGCGGAGGAGGTCCAGGCAGAGACGGAGATGGAGGTGGAGACGCCCATGGAGACCGGGGAGGTGGTGGAGGAGCCAGTGGTGGAGGACCTGGCTGTCATAGTGGAGCCTGACCCACGGGTAGAGCCTGAATCTGAAGCACGGGTAGAGCCTGAATCTGAAGCACGGGTAGAGCCTGAATCTGAAGCACGGGTAGAGCCTGAATCTGAAGCACGGGTAGAGCCTGAATCTGAATCGCCGGTAGAGCTTGAAACTGAAGCACCTGTAGAGCCTGAATCTGAAGCACTGGTAGAGACTGAAGCTGAAATAACTGTAGAGCCTGAAGCACATGTAGAGCATGAATCTGAAATAACTGTAGAGCCTGAAGAACCTGTAGAGCCTGAAGCTGAGGCATTTGTACAGCCGGAAGCTGAGGCACTGGCAGAGCCGGAAGCTGAGGCACTGGCAGAGCCTGAAGTGGAGGCTCAGATAGAGCTTGAAGCTGAGCCACTGATAGAGCCTGACGCTGAACTGCGAGTGGAGGCTGAAGCTGAAGCAGAGTTTGAAGCTGATGCCGAAATGGAGACTGAGGTTGAAGCAGAGATGGAGATGATTCCAGAGTCTCTAGCAGAAGTCGTCCCAGCTTCCCCCAACCCTGCCGTCAGCCACCCAGCCTCTCGCCACTGCAGCCCAGTGACCCCGCCTGCAGCCCCTCCTGCCTCCATTCTGCCCAGTGCTCTGGAGGAGCCTCCCCGACGGGGACACAGACGAGCTCGCAGCCGTAGCCCTGAGCAGCGGCGGACTAGGGCTCGTACTGCACGGAGCCGCTCACCCCTGGACAGCGTCCCTTTGACCCACCACATGCCCTCAGCCGCCCCTTTGCCCCACCACGCCCCAGCAGAGGGCAGCTCCAGGACTCGACAGCACATTCTGTCCCGGCAAAGCACGGCGGAGTTTGAGGCCCAGGTTCCTGCCCCGGAGCCTTCAGCTGGTTTAGAGCCCCCCACCGCTCCACCTCAGGAAGGAGAGGCTCCGGGGGGGGAAGGAGCAGCGGGACGGCGCCCCCCTACTATTATGTTGGACCTGCAGGTTCGCCGTGTGCGTCCAGGTGAGTACAGGCAGCGGGACAGTATCGCCAACAGAACCCGCTCACGCTCCCAGAACTCCAACAACACCTTTCTGTATGAGAGCGAGCGAGGTGGATTCCGCAGGACCTTCTCCCGGTCGGAGAGGGCGGGCGTGAGGACGTACGTCAGCACCATCCGCATCCCCATCCGGAGGATTAGCGACGCTGGGCTGGGCGAGGCCACCTCGATGGCACTGCAGACCATGATACGCCAGATCATGACCGGCTTCGGGGAGCTCAGCTACTTCATGGACTCAGACTCTGACTCCTCGGATTCGAACCGCGGAGCCAGTAATGCAGCTGGCGCCGCCGACCTAGCAGAGGCCCTCAACGTCCCTGAGGGGGGTATTGGGGCAGAGCCTGCCGTCAGTGTAGGTGGGCCTGGTGCAGGGGGTGTTATTGGGGAAGCCAGGACAGAGGAGGTGGAGGAGGGGCTGGGTTTGGGCCCAGGGGGGTTGGGGCTCGGGGGTACCCCCCGGGAGGGTAGATCTCGGCCCCGCGCCCCCATCAACCTGGAGGAACCAGGCTCGCTGCCCTTCCTCCGCCTGGCACACTTCTTTCTGCTGAACGATGAGGACGAGGAGCAGCCGCGCGGGCTCACCAAGGAACAGATCGACAACCTGTCTACCAGGAACTACGGTGAGAGCGACGCGCTTAAGACCTGTAGCGTCTGCATCACGGAGTATGCTGAGGGCAACAAGCTGAGGAAGCTGCCCTGTTCCCACGAGTACCACGTTCACTGCATTGACCGCTGGCTCTCAGAGAACTCCACCTGCCCCATCTGCCGCCGCGCCGTCCTAGTGTCTACCGCCCGCGAGAGCGTGGTCTAACAGCGTGGTTGGGCAGGGTTAGAGGTCAGCGCCATCTTAGTGGGCCTCTCTCAGTCACATCATTTGCGTTTTCATGTTTTACTTTTTAAGCCACCACCTAAGTTTTCTCCATCTGATGGGTGTTGTGGACACACAGACAGACTGACAAGACAGACTGACAGATAACAGGAAGTGGGGGTGTCCTGTAGACACTATCAGTGACACTCAGGACTAGTGACAGACTAGAGACTGACAGATGGATGTCGCTGTGGCCACATGTCCCCCCCAAAACCCTTCAGGGGAGACGGCCCACCCCCCCCACCCAACTCCGCTGATTGACTACCTGCGTTTCTCAGTCCTCTGGACCTGCTCACAGACTGTCCATGTGTCTGAATTAGTTTTAAACCTGTAGAATGTTGTACATGCTTTAATAGGGGGAACACCAGGTGCCACTTGGTTTCTGTTGGTAATGCTTAATGCTCAGTTTATTTGGAATCATATTATTGCTTCGTGTTCATGATTCCATCATCATGGGGTCAACAGCATTGCTTATTGATTATGAGATGTAGGTGTGCTTGTAGCCTGGGCCGACAGATGGTCACTTAGGCTGTACTGTTACTGATCTAGGATCTGAACGTACAATCTCATTTTTATGATGTAAAAACAGTCCTGGATCAGTGCTCACACAGAGCTCTGTGGATCAGGCCTGGATTTTAGTAGCCACATCGAGATCCCTTCCTCTGTAATGTCATGACAATATAACCCAACCGATTGTTTCTGCTACATTTTTACCAGGAATTAAACAGACAGACCCATTGTCACCATGTCCCAAATGGAACCTTGTTCTCTAAATAGTGGGTGATCGTAGTGTACTATGTAGGGACTATGGTGCTTTTGGGAAATAACATTTATAATTAGTTACATGAATTGTTCTGTTAAGTCTGGATGGAGTCAATACAAGGCCTTAACCACCAAGAGAGACATATCTGTAACATCAGTGCAATAAATACAAAATGGAAGGATGAGAGGACATCAAACGTAATACTTAAACGTAAACTTGTATATTATTATTATTTCTAAAATATTGTAGACTTGTGAATATTCACATTTAAAAATGAAGACTTGTTCCCTTGTTAATGTTTTTATTCTCCCCGAGGTTGGATTGTGTACAGTCTGATAGCACTCTGCCCCGGTGCTACCGTAGGCTTCTTTACGTTGGCGTGAACAGACTGGAGGGAGTGCAGTGTTCTATGCCATGATGACATCACAGTATATAGGCTTCAAGCGTTCTCACGGTCGTCGTTGTGGTTACCTCCTCTCATTATAAATAAAGTTTTGGATTGTTGAAGCACTGTTATTATTGTTGAAAATTAAATGTATCACATCTGTCTGGCAGTTATTCCCTAGTATAAACTGTCTGTCTCTTCAGAGCAGCTGCTATATGTAGCTACATGCACTGCGTTCTCAATGGCCCCGTATGGTCTAAAAAAGACCTACTGTTAGGAGTATACTATGTAAGAAAATGTGGTGCCATTCATGACACATTATGTTAAATTATGTTTTCAATTTAAAAGGTTATTTTACTAGAGGTTATTGTAGGCTTGTAGCCTCATTGGGTGGTGATTTATTTAAATACCTTGTGGTCACACACACACAAAGCATACCTATGGACATTGGTCTAAGGTATTGTCCTATTCAGGGAATAATGTTATGGGCTAATGTAGTGCACTGTACATTATATGGAATATGTATCTGGTCTAAAGTCCACTGATCAAGAAAATAAAGGGAACACGCAATCATCAATGCATAACACCAAGTCAAATTTCAGGGATATCAATTTGTCCAATTAGGAATTAAGAATTGTGCATCAAGTACGTAATCAGGTTTCCTTAAACATGTTTTGAGGGCAGCAGGATTGATTGGTTCAGGCGAATACCCAATCAAAATAAAGAGGAGGCGGGCCATACACAATGCAGTCTCATTACTGCCGTGAAGAAAATCACACAAGTTGGAACAGCCTGTGATTTAAATTGTTTTATTTTGATTTTCAGTGTGAGTTTGAATCCAATTTTGACATAGAGAAGGCGTATGACACTATGTGGAGGGAGGGGGTGTTAATCAAGCTGAGTGCACTGGGTGTTAGGGGTAGGATGTATAACTGGATTATGGATTTCCTGTTTGATAGGCACATACAGGTGAGGGTTGGGTCGGTACTGTCAGGGTGGTATGAGGTGGTTAATGGTACCCCACAGGGCAGTGTGATTAG
>JACXGM010041535.1:0-10028 GCA_016801145.1 Umbra pygmaea
GACTCCCACACATAGAGTGGGAGGGAACTCCCCAAAAGAACTAGACGGCATAGCCGCGCATAAAGAAGGCTAGAACCCCTAAACCCCGAACATAATAATAACCCTGAACAGAAAGTCACTGCGTCTGATCCAGATATCCTCCTAGTACTCCGGGGAACTGGAGCGGTGGGGACCCCTGGGTCCAGACCCAGATGTGACACTATACTACGAAGCTATGTTCAACATAGATTTCCTTTCATTACCCGGCTTCACTAAACCCAACAATTGCGATCTAGATACGAGATGTCACGACCGTGTTTATCAATTCATTAAATCAACCTAGGATTTCCCAATCTAGTGACAAGCGCGTTTACATAAAAGGGGCGGTGTGTGCATCATAGGACCAATCGCAGAAACGGACAAGTCTATGAGAGCTGCATATTTCGCTCAACTGTAGTAAATTACAATTTTAGATAAATTTAAAGAGAATTAAAAATATAATCCAGGCATAAAGCAAGAAGGAAAGCAGGGGGGAAAATGCCACCTGTGTATTTATAAGTGCCTCAGTCTCCTCGATATCACTGACTATATTACAATTGTGTATTCCATTAAACCAGTGTTGCTTCATGCCAGGCCCGGTGAAAGAATTAACTCCGCAAGGGGGCACCCAAAATTACTAAGGGGGCACAAGCATTTCAGCTCGGTAATAACACAATCAATAATGTTGATAGTATGTAGTGGAGTGGACAGTAATCATTGTAGCTTGTAAATACACAATGCATTCAATTGCAGCCAGACACACAGCTGTCTTGCCATAATAAAACATGTTAGACTGCTTCACTTAGACTATTAATACCAGTTTAAAAAAATATTTTTTGAAAACGTTGCTACTGCTGCAGCAGCTAGCTACATCTTCTGCGAAGAAAAGTTCCTAATTTTCATATAGCTCACATCACTAGAGTTCCTAATATTGCTCAAAATCTACCCACCTTCATCAATGTATTAAAAGCAATGAAGAAAATAACGTATTGCCAAGCCATTTTCCACCATTTCCAAAAGCTTGCAAATTACACAAAAATTCTAAACTGACAATGCTGATATTTCTAACCGGATTCAGAAAAGTTTGTCAGGCACAGGCACCTGCAAGGCTGTATAGGCGGCAAGACAGTTTTACTCTGCTGCAGCTAGGTGGAGTGGCATCAGCGGTCGAATGTCCCGGTGTTACCGGCAATGTTGGCAAGGCAGCCTCTGTGGCTGGCGTTTCCATTTCCGCGCCACTTTGAGTTCAGCATGTGCAAAACCACTTTCTAACAACCATAATTGAGCTGTGAAACTTCTTTCCGGTGGAAACAATCTACTACTAGGCTACATTTGAACGTAATCATCCATTTCAAATTGATCCGCCTTTCTACTGTGTGAAGGCCAATCAACGTATGATTTTTACCAATGTGTGACTTTTTTATGTTAACCCGCTGGTTTTGATTCCTGTGCAGTGGCACAGCGTAATAATCAACGCAACAAATCGCAGCTAGGCCTGACTGTGGAGGGATTTGTAGGACACATACTGGAATCAAAACTGAGGAGGCACAATATTCTAACTGAGGGGGCATTGCCCCCTTTTTCCCCCTCGTGCCGCCGGGCCTGCTTCATGCTGATGGTGTATAACAATTGTATTTATTGTAATCTTTCATTTGCAACCCTGACAGTGTTAAACAGTCATGGGAACAAATACAAAAATGTACAGGGTGTGTAAATTAATCGTTACAATACTTGGTTGTTTAACAAGTTCTGTAGGAAATAGGAATAGTAAATGTATGTTCTCGATATATGGTCTCTATAGAGAAACGGGATAGATTGATGTTGATCCGTATCAAACAGACCATACATTAAAATACTTTTCACAAACAAACGCAACACTATGCATAAAGTCTGTACCTGTAAGCGCACAACTTTGATGTATCGCACTGCACTGGCACATACAGATCAAGATTAGCTGCTGAATGTGTTGGCCTATTACACCCGTTTCAGTGTACTACACTGCTAGCCTCCTGTGATATTCGCTGGGGTCACGTTGGCGGCTATTTTTGCGCATACACTTAAATGTGTAGACGTGGATCTAGGTGTTGTTTTTTAACGAAAAAAATAAGAATTTATTTAAAATGAACAAATAATATAATTAGACCATAATCGACTAGGTTTAAAAAAAAACTTTGCCAAGGTTATAACAAAAAGTGCATTATGCATCTGATTTCTGGGTGTGCCATCTGCCTCTTTGGGTGGCACAAGCACACCCTGGCACACCCGTGCCTATGCCACTGCCCCACAGGTGTATGATTTTACTGCTTTTATGTTAACTCCCATGTAATTCGAACCCTGACTAACACTTAATATAACGTAGTTGTATATATATGGGTGCTGGAAGTTGGGGAACAGGTTGACGTCCCTTGACCAGTCGCTAGGTTCATAAGGATCCAGTCCTTTGATTCCCTTTATTTTCTCGTCATATCTCGTCTTTGCATTAGGATTTAGTTTTAGGCGATATGGTCCGACATGTTTTTTTTTGCCTGCTACATTTTGTAGGATTCTGTTTTTCACGCTAAATTTTCATTATTTTCATGCCAGAACACTAGCCTTCTATGCCATCCCATGAAAATCTGGCCAAACATATCCATAATTCTTTGGGTTCTGATGACGTTGCCTACCACTTGGTCACATGTCTTATCAATCTCTATAGTATCCAGCAGTAGTTCCGGACCGACCTTAGATAAACAACCAGCACTTCACACAATACACCATTCAATAATCCATAGCCTTTCCCTGGTCGAGGTTGCATATAAACTAACCTAACCCTAACAAGCAGTACACAGCTGTTCGTAATATGTAATCAAACCAAACTCCTCAATACAGTGTTCCCGACACTAAACTCTATTTCCCAGCAACCCGACTAGGGATAGCCGTGGTTAACCCCTAAAGGGAATATGTATATATAAGAAAAGGGAAAACACAAACACCATGCTTTGCACTGAATACAGTTAACATAGACATAAACGGAACCCAATATTGTATTAAATGAACAAATCTGAAACCGAACATATACAAGTCTCTGGGTAATTAACGGAGTTCATGTCTCAGTTCATGTTCACCCCTGCCATCGACTGGGCAAGGGGGCAAGGTTGACAATACCAGATACCGTTGCCCCTAGCTTAGTATTACTCATATTGTGAAAATGTATCAAATTGTTTAGCACTAGACCAGTGGATAATTTTTCTTAGGGCTTTCCTAATTGTGCAATTAAAACAAATATATAGATTTAACTTCATTGAAATATATCTACAATGTATTGAAAATATAAAAAGGTTTCAATTTACTTCTAAATCATTTTGTGGGATTATCCACAAAAGGTATTATTATTCAAATTATTATTTTATTTGTGCATCATCAGTGCCAGCCAAGGAAAGAGTTGGGGGATAGATTTGTTTAAATGTGGGCATTATATAAAATAATTTACTTTGAGACATGTAAATTATTGATGGTCCCTAACCATGTCACGGTTAGGTCCTAATGAGCATATGGAATTATGAGACAGGCTCAGGTGGCCAGGGCGGCAGGGTGTCTGGGAGGTCCGGTGATGGTGTCAGCAACGGGGTTCCGGACGGGGGTCCGGGGGTCAGTTCACCACTGTTCCTTCGCTGTCTCATGTTTGTAGGTCGTTCAATCTGTCACGGTTAGGTCCTAATGAGCGTATGGAATTATGAGACAGGCGCGAAGTAACGGTAGATAAACCAAAAGGTACTTTAATAGCAGACTTGGAATAAACAAAACTGCGACGAGGGGCAAAACGTATAACTCCAAAAGAATATACAGATGTCACTGGAAACACGGAACAGGATACTCGCAACATGGAACACGTAACAGGGTACATTGAACGACAAGAGACAAGACCAAACACTAAACCTAAATACACATACTAACGAAAGACAATGTAAAACACCTGGACTTGGAAATTAACTAAACTGTGATCTATTGGTTAACATGACACATGTGACAAGACATGGGAGTGAGGGGTGGGAACATGTAATACACCACAGGGGCACAAGAGGGAGACATACCATACGAGACACTAAACAAAAGGAAGTCCATGTAACAGCCCACTAGGGCTGGACTTTACAGAAGCCCCCCCCGAAAGTCCACAACACCGGGGTGGGCTAAACAAGGGGACCAGGGCAAGAAGGGCAGAGGGCGGCCCGGGGTCAGGAGGGACAGAGAGGGGCCCGGGGTCAGGAGGGACAGAGAGAGGCCCGGGGTCAGGAGGGACAGAGAGAGGCCTGGGGTCAGGAGGGACAGAGAGGGGCCCTGGGTCATGAGGGACAGAGAGGGGCCCTGGGGCATGAGGGACAGAGAGGGGCCCTGGGCCATGAGGGACAGAGAGGAGCCCTTGGTCAGACACAGGCAGTTCAGGCGGCCCGGGGAAAGGCAGTTCAGGCGGCCCGGGGAAAGGCAGTTCAGGCGGCCCGGGGAAAGGCAGTTCAGGCGGCCCGGGAAAAGGCAGCTCAGGTGGCCCGGGGAAAGGCAGCTCAGGTGGCCCGGGGAAAGGCAGCTCAGGTGGCCCGGGGAAAGGCAGCTCAGGTGGCCCGGGGAAAGGCAGCTCAGGTGGCCAGGGCGGCAGGGTGTCTGGGAGGTCCGGTGATGGTGTCAGCAACGGGGTTCCGGACGGGGGTCCGGGTGTCAGTTCACCACTGTTCCTTCGCTGTCTCATGTTTGTAGGTCGTTCAATCTGTCACGGTTAGGTCCTAATGAGCGTATGGAATTATGAGACAGGCGCGAAGTAACGGTAGATAAACCAAAAGGTACTTTAATAGCAGACTTGGAATAAACAAAACTGCCACAAGGGGCAAAACGTATAACTCCAAAAGAATATACAGATGTCACTGGAAACACGGAACAGGATACTCGCAACATGGAACACGTAACAGGGTACATTGAACGACAAGAGACCTAAATACACATACTAATGAAAGACAATGTAAAACACCTGGACTTGGAATTTAACTAAACTGTGATCTATTGGTTAACATGACACATGTGACAAGACATGGGAGTGAGGGGTGGGAACATGCAATACACCACAGGGGCACAAGAGGGAGACATACCACACGAGACACTAAACAAAAGGAAGTCCATGTAACGTTACAAACCATAAGCAGATTACTGTGTACTTTGTCCGATACACCGGGCTGTAGTATGGCTGAGAAAACAGGATGGATCTTTTTCTCTTGCTTTTTCCTGGCATTTTGGCCCAGAACGGCCCACCACATAAGATCACAAATACCCCCTGTCCTTGCGCTCCTCTTAATATGTAAACCAACTTCTACTCCTTAAAGGCTTGTTCCACAGTAAATCAGTTTCATAGTATATCATTTACAAACGTTATCATAGATGTTTTATGTCATATACACATCTGTTCTTTTTCAATATATTAGAGAAAAGCTCATAGTATATTTCAGTTCCTGTCGCATCCACTGGGGTGCTTCTGTATCCGTCTAAACTTGAGCTACCACAACTCCCAGAATTCCAAGCAAATTTATTGCCCGTCCCCGTTTGAACGCACTGAACATGTGCAATTCAACAGCACACCTCTTTAGAGCTTGACGCTAGAAAGTTATACATATTTGTCTTTGAAATTGTAGTCTAATTTCTATTCACCATGCCTGTTTGGTGTTCTCTACCTGGTTGCAGAAAATACAAGCAAGCCCAAAAAGAAGGAGTAATCTTTCACACTTTACAATAGGCTATAAAAAGTTAGAGTCTGCAGTCGGCATTTTAGGTTGGAAGATTATGAAAGGGATTTATGTGCTGAATTAACCGGTGTTATGGTTCAACTGGTTTTTGGATTAACTGGTGATCTTCCAGATGTGACGTAGGCGTGGCATGAGAAACCCAGGCAGAGAATGAGACATGTAGATGACTGTTTCGATGCCTGTTATAAATAATGCAAACTTTAATAAATCGTTAAAATGTTTATGTTGTAATTCTTATTTGTGACACATCACAATCCTGTTTCATGTGTTGCAAGTAAGTATATTTAAACAGTCTGAGGTGATTGTTGATGCCGCAGCTTGAACGCAGAGTTATGACCGCTGTTAGCAAATTGCAGCGCGCACAGATTAATTTGTGGTACAACATCTGTACCTAACATCGGTCATAGGCTATGCTCATATCATAATTTTGATTTACAAAGAGCTAATCCTTAACATGGGCAATACAACAGTTGTGGTGTAAAGAACAAAACCAAATGTTCCACACATCAACATGCCGCACAAATTTAAATTCAATATGCAATGCAAGCTCTAGGTCATGTTACAATAGGAAATACATTGACCCAATACTGTGACTAAAGGAAAGACAACAATTTGCTGCATGTCATCGCTTCTCTCTCTAACATTTAGTGGCTCTCTTCAGCTGTTCCTATGAAGTTATGAACAATTCTGAATCATTTGGTTCATGTGACAATAAATACTTAGAACTTGAATTATTTAAAGACAAAAAGCCTAATGAAAAAAGATCATTCCTGGACATGACTATATTACTAAATCATTTATTAAGATTGATCTGTACACACTTTTATACAAAGTAAACATGAATGTAATTAATTTAGCACTTAGGGAAGTTGGATTCACAGGCAGGGGCGTCAGACTGGGGGTAAAACCAATACTGATTACCAGGGCCCAAGGGGAGAGAGAGCCCTTGAAAGGTCTGAAATATATTTTATTTTACCTGGATGGGGGCCCATCAGGTCTGCCTATGCATAGAGCCCATGATCTTTTGCTACGCCCCTGTTCACAGGTAACTAAAAGCAGGGGTGAGGAGTAGACTATAAACATCTGAGTTGCATGTCCCAATTTTGTGGGTTGTTGAGTAGGTTGGATAGTAGATAGACGATAGTGAGCGAGAATACATAGTGAAGAGAGTGATGGTGTGTCACAGTTTATTGCAACACATACACTGCACACAAACATGCATTTCACCAACAGCTGGAGGAACATCCATATGCCGAAAGACTCCAGAAGCTCCAAAGAATGCAGAGATGTGTGAGTAAACCTCCACAAATTACACCCTAAATTATGAATTTCAGAAGTAACTGTGATTGTCATTGATATTTTACAGTAATCAGAGACCTAGGGGCAGGAGGTCGTAAAGAGATCCAGGCCATCCGTCTTCGCTTGGATACATCGGACACATGACTCCATTCTTTTTCCAGGCCGGAAAACAATAAAAATAAGGTCTGTTGTCTATCTTTTTGCCCCGTCAATCGTGTGAACAAAGATTACACCCAACAACACAACAGGTTCTTCCTATAACTAAAATATCCTCGGCGTGTTACAACAATGACAGTATACAAAACAAGTGGCCTAACAAAATGGCGATTTTTCCCATCAGCCAGCGCGGCGCTAGAGCCGTGATGTCATGCCCCCAAGCTCTATAAGGGAGGTGGAATGGACTTAGAATGTCGGCTGACCGGACCAGAGTTTGAAATTTGGAGCAGGATGTGAAGCGTAAAAACATGCACGAACAAACTGAAAACATGATGTGACTAACACTCAAGTCATTCAAGTCATTATGTCTCAAGTCAATTCAAGTCCTGAGTCTTTAACTTCCAAGTCCGAGTCAAGTCTCAAGTATTTAATTTTTTGTCAAGTCCAGTCACAAGTCATAAAAATAGCGACTCGAGTTGACTCGAGTCCAAGTCACAAGTCCCCATGTCTGCCTCACTGGACACACTCCACACAACAAGTCAGTTACGTAGACAGTCACCTAGCAGCTCTGGCAACAAGGGGAACTTTGTGGAGCAAGTTACTAGTGCAAGCTTTTGCCGAGTTTGATAACGCCATAGTAGAGCACCTAGCATCAGCTACTATATTTACGTGTATGTCAAAGACAATTCAGAATGACATAATTTCAGCACTTCATTAGTCTATTGATCATTATACTCTTCGACTTTAGGAATTAGTTTCAACAGTCATTATGTTTTCTTAAGGCAACATAGGCGCCGATACCATGTGTGCTTGTTCCAGGCCAGTGTAATGGATAGAGAAACAACCATTAATTAAGTTAATACAAAACAGACACCCCCTTCTATCTTTTTGAAATTATTACTATTCTAACTATTCATATTGTGGTCGGACACCGCCAAGTCTGTAGTTGGCGCTGTAGCGCTTTTGTAAATTGCACCAAAATTTCTCTGAGCCTGGAAGCTAGCTAACTTTCATTTTGAGATAGCTAACAGGAAAAATATTGAGTACGACACACTTTACACTGGCGCGTGTTGTCACCGTGACAACTAACAGTCGCCATTTTGTTCTGTACTAATTGAATGACCAAGCAAAACAGTTAATTGAGGGTTCTATACTCATTCCATTCTATGGGTGTACCATTCATGTGTTCCACTAACATTATCAGCTCACCTAGCTTGGGAGGTATCACTTGTTCACCGGGCAGAGGAAGTGTTTCAAGCTGTCCTTGTTTGTTAGTGTACTCAGGCCTCTAAATAATTCAAGGCCCATCTCTGTATTCTGCCTGCAGCCAGTATACGGAACAGCCTTTTCCTTGCCCAGTAGGCCCAGCAGTGACTTGTGGTCAGTCACAATTGTTCAATGTTAACCATACAGGTATTGGTGAATCTTCTTGAGGCCAAAAATTATAGCCAGGGCCTCCTTTTCCAGTTGTGAATAGCCCCTTTCTGCTTGAGACAGGTAGCATTTCATGTACCCTATTGGCCTTTCCGTGCCATCAGAATACTTGTGGCATAACACTGCACCCACCCTATAGGAGGATGCATTACATGACAGAAAGGGATTGTGTCATCAAAGTGCACCAACAGCTGTTTTAGACTGCAGTTTAGCTTCATCCTGGCCATAGGCGTAGCTTGTGGGGGGGGGGGCTAACACGTTCGCCTGGCAACACTCTATAATGCCCGAAACACAAACTCAATAATAAATATAGCCGCAAGTGGCGATGTGCGGGTTCAACCCTTTTTTTCTCAATAGCGACTTCAAAGTAATTTCACACAAGGTTCAACATTGTTATAAAACATATGCTATCATTTTTATGATCTATAGCTTGATTTGTGTCATTCCACATGTAGTTATTATACACTTAAAGCGCCCCCAAGTGGTCAATTTGATTAAAACTTGCAGGGCATGGTTCAGTTACTTTTGAGGACATGTCCTGAGAGATATTTCATAATTGGAGAATGAATATACAATTAATAGTACAATTTATGTTTTGCTACTCACCTATCTTGCGTTTGTAGCGCCCCCTGGAGGTGCATGTATATAAAACTGTCTGGGTATGTCTGGGGCATTTATCTGAACATATCCTGTGAGTTTTGTGATGATTGGACGGTTGCTCATTTGTGTTCATTAATGTCCAGAGCCACACCCCTTTCGAAGTTCATTGGTCAATAACTTTAAAAGTAATTGAGAAATGAACATGGTTTATCTTATTTTTATTAAGCTTGGTCCAATGATGATTCACTGAAATTTTGGTGGCAATCGGAGTTACGGTTTAGGAGGAGATGTCAAAAATGTGTTTTTCAAAAAATTCTAAATGGCGGAAAATGTTTGTAGGCGGACCTTAATGGTCCTTGAGGCTTTTTTGTAGAACACACTGATCTGCACCTGTGTGAGAAATTTCAATTTAATCGGACTTACGGTGTGAGGGGCGTGGCCTTTCAAAGTTTACATTTTGAAGCCTTAATTACAGCGCCACCATGTGGCCGATTAGGTTCATATTTCTATGGAAGCACATGCACACCATTTCCAGTTATTTCCCCAAGTTTCATGTTTCTAGGTCATTCCAGCTCACGGGAATTTCAGCCGGCGTGGCAGACAACAAATAATAATAATAACTAGAACTGCAAGCAGTTTTGGCGGGGTCCAAGCCGTCCCTGGCAAGTCCCCCCTGGTGCAAGTCGCCCCGATGACCCGCGGAGTCCACAAAAGCAGAACCTATAATATTGGAACCAAAGTCACTGTTCAGATTAGGTTGCT
>JACXGM010041536.1:0-10027 GCA_016801145.1 Umbra pygmaea
TCTGATATTTACAAGATTGGTTTGGAAGTTCAAATATACTATTATGATTGAAGTAGTTAAATAAAAAATGTATTCATCAATTCATGCATCACCTCATGTCATTATAACAGTCATTATAATCGCATATCGAATCGCAATCGCAATTTTGGTGAAAAAAATCGCAATTAGATTATTTTCCAAAATCGTTCAGCCCTAGTTGAATGTGTGAATGTTTGTTTATAAAACCAATTGTATCTTAACGTCTGTATATGAAATCAAATTCACCTCGGCATAGAAATATAGGTAAAACTAACGAGTTACACATACATTACAGTGCTTAAATGGTAATTACCTCCTAGTAATCCAACTATAATTAATGGAGAACAAATACATGCGTTCTGAGTGTATGTTTCCTGGCACACCTTGCACATGTAAAAAAATAAGTGAAAACAACCATAATGCACATTGGGTATTTTCTGTGTTAATATGCACATTTTCAACACGTGTTTATTGGAATAACAGGCGAAAATATTAGATGTAAATGACACACACTTTAAAATGTTCTTACCACTGAACAGACATTTAAACAGCTCCAGGAAACAGTTGTTTGCCTCCTGCTTTTTAAAAGGTTTGAAATAACGCTAATAATTCCAGGTAATATAATGTATGCTTCCATTTTGCTAACCCCCAATCCGCATAGCCTATGTATTCCTGTTCATGTGCAAGACCTTTTTCCTTTTGATAGATGGATTTAAAAGAACAACAATGGATAAAACACATACCGGTACTTGTTTTTAAAACAGAAAGGGGTAATAATACTGTAAATAACAAATTCTCTCATTTTTAAATTCATAACGAATTACTTGAATTGAGTCAGACTACTCCACAACACTTCTTGCAAACATGAGTAATTTCCTCAGAGCCATCATGCCAGATATTTTATTCCATTACTATTTTGGTACAAACATTTCCTCACCAGTGTGGTGGATAGCTTTCTGACATTTACTCGCTAAACTGAAAATCTACCCGCACTTGGCGCACGTTAATTTTGGACCCTGCGTTGAGGGCATCAAATTGAGATTGTAAATTGGCTGGAGTGTTGAGCATGTCCCAGTTTAGGTTACCTAACAGTACTAATTCTGAGGATAAATAGGGGGCAATGAGTTGACTTACAGTTGCAATCAAAATTATTGAACTCCCATTGCAAATCGGGTTTAATGTCAACATTTAAGACTTTCAACTGTTTGAATGCATCAAGTGGGTTCCCCAAATCACTGTTTGAATGCATCAAGTGGGTTCCCCATGACTTCTCCAGTCTCAAAATGATTCAACCCCCTGAATAGAATCCCTCAAAACAGCGCAAATATGCAAAACAGCTGGTCTCAAGCACAACTGGTGCAACTAATTGAGTGCTTCATTAGTGGCACCAGGTGTGCTTGTGCTGGAACAACAGGGTGAGCATCCGGTTTGGCAAATTGATGCAAATGAGTAAGTGCCTTAACCCTGCATTCTATCTGAATTGCAGCTGGGGGTGATATGTCTGGTTGCAAAAGAGCTTGTTTTCTGTAATAGTCTATGAGAATGAGAGAATTCTCACTTGATTCATTACCTCAGTAAACATTTTAATAATGAGTATATGGTCTCAATTGCTATATTTATGCATTCTGCAATAATGATGTAAATTTTTTGAATAATGGCGATAAAGCAAAGGGGCAAAAGGGCATGGCTAATACTTTGTAGCGCCACCTTATGCTACGATTAAAGCTGTAAATAGCTTGGGGTATGTCTCTATCAGTTTTGCACATCGAGAGACTAACATTTTTGCCCATTCCTCCTTGCAAAGCTCAGTGAGGTTGGATGGAGAGCGTTTGTCAACAGCAGTTTTCAGTTCTTTCCACAAAGTTTCGATTGGATTCAGGTCTGGACTTTGACTTGGCCATTCTAACACCTTATTATGTTTATTTGTGAACCATTCCATTGTAGATTTTACTTTGTGTTTTGGATCGTTGTCTTATTGGAAGACAAATCTTCGTCTCAGTCTCAGGTCTTTTTCAGACTCCATCAGGTTTTCTTCTAGAATGGTCCTGTATTTGGCTCCATCCATCTTCCCTGTCCCTGCTGAAGAAAAGCAGGCCCAAACCATGATGCTGCCACCACCATGATTAACAGTGGGGATGGTGTGTTCAGGGTGATGAGCTGTGTTGCTTTTACGCCAAACATAACGTTTTACATTGTTGCCAAAAAGTTCGATTTTGGTTTCATCTGACCAGAGCACCTTCTTCCACATGTTTGGTGTGTCTCCCAGGTGGCTTGTGGCAAACTTTAAACAACACTTTTTATGGATATCTTTCAGAAATGGCTTTCTTGCCACTCTTCCATAAAGGCCAGATTTGTGCATTATATGATTTGTGCAGATTTGTTGTCCTATGGACAGACTCGCCCACCTCAGCTGTAGATCTCTGCAGTTCATCCAGAGTGATCATGGGCCTCTTGGCTACATCTCTGATCAGTGTTCTCCTTGTATGAGAAATCCGGCTTTAAACTTCTCCACAACAGTATTTCGGACCTGCCTGGTGTGTTCCTTGTTCTTCATGATGCTCTCTGCGCTTTCAACGAACCTCAGACTATCACAGAGCAGGTGCATTGATACGGAGACTCGATCACACACAAGTGGATTCTATTTATCATCATTAGTCATTTAGGTCAACATTGGATCATTCAGAGATCCTCACTGAACTTCTGGAGTGAGTTTGCTGCATTGAAAGTAAAGGGGCTGTATAATTTTGCTCGCCCAATTTGTCAGTTTTTTTGTGAAGCATGATCAAAAAAGATTCTCCAATTGGTCTGAAAGATCCACATTCCCATAAAGAGTGATATTAAACACTGAAAGCTAAAATAAACCTAACCATCTTTATTCAATACTCCTGGGTGACTTCCATCATTTAGTACAGAATTTGAAAACAATTATTCATTGTTCATCACTAAAGTCTTCACTTTTCTCAACAATACATAAAGTTATGTTGTTTTTAAACCAACAACAATCCTTTCAAACCCACATACAATGCAGAAAAACTGTGTATTGTATTGAATAAAGTAATTCTATGTGAAATGTTGATGTGTAGGAACAAGTACTGTAAGTAAGAGTCTTTTATAGCTTTTATGTGTAATCAAAGCAACAAAAAATATCTAATACAAAGAGGTCAGAATGTCAGTGGCCTAATTGCATGTGATTTATACAAGTACAAAATTGATTTAATTGGGAGCAGTTCCATCAAAAAGTAAACACAATATAAATCAATGGTATTTTGCCAACACATTTTTCAAATAGGTAAACAAGGAAGTTAAATGATTGATATTGTATGAGCCAGAGAGTGTGTGGTGGTAAAAAGTAATATATTTGATCTGCAACTGTAATTTGGAATTTAAAAATGAGCTCTCTGAACGTAACGTGCCATGTGCCATACAATAAACTATTTAATTTAGTCATTTCGCATATATGTTGAGGTGCATTACTCAGTCTCCATTCTCTGCTCATATCTCTAGTTTAGCTCTCTCACCCAAACGAGGGAGCATCATTAAAGCGCGTAGCTTTAATGTCGGGAGCTGTATGCAACTGACATTAGCTAAGGTCGATGTAACTTAACATTAGCTACACATGCGCAGCAGTTTGTCTACATTACTCATTGATCAAATAAGAGTATGGTGGGACAAAAATTTGCTTTGGAGCAGGAGCATCGATAAGAGGACTCGTTAACGTCGAGGGTATACAATATCGATGGTTCATAAAACTTAGAACCCAGAGCCGTATATAAAGATGACTTATATGGCTCTGTTAGAACCGGTTCTCAAGTGGAACCGGTTTTCAATCCCCATCCGAGGCAGGTTGCTAACGTTAGCTAGCCAGCTTTGCTAAACATCACTCTTACACATAGCTTACCTTTCTTTGTGCTTCCTTTCTAAGTGACGCTAAAAGTTTGAAGTAGTCCCCACCGTCTTTGAAATCGAAGCACTGCAGTATTTACAAGCTGTATGCTTTCTTCTGGATGTTGTTTTAAAAATATATTCTTTATAATATTTGTAGCTGAATTGTATTACTGAAGATTTTGCAGACATCTTCTCCCACTCCCAGACAAATACAGCTCACTTCATTGGGAGTGCGAGTGAAAGGGGGCGGGGATGGGTGACAGCGGTAACAAAAATACATAATTAGCCATGAATCACGTTATTGCTTGGATTTGAATCAGTATGTTGTACATCCAATAAAAGCAAATATGTTAACAAAAAATAGACAATATACTGGCAATTTAGTGATATTTCCACAGCTATGGTCTTGACTGGTCTTGAAAAAAAGTCCTGAGTCCTCAAAGTCCGAGACAAGACCGAGTACAAATGCGGTCGAGACCAATACGAGACTGAGACCATCAAAAAGTGGTCTCGAGACCAAGACCGGTCTCGGATACTACAACACTGGTACATGGCTCTACACTACACCTGCGATAATAAAACACAACGAGAACGTGATTAACTGCTCAATGATAGTGGATTGTTATTTTCATTGCTTTGAGGTGCTGAGAGATGCTGAAGAAATACTGAAGAAATCTAATACTGAAGAAATATGTTTCAGTAACGCTGCAAGGACACAAATAAAATATCCTACAACAATACTCACAAACAGACAAAGCGGATAAGCTAACTAACGAACAAAGTACCTGCGTTCCTGTGAGGTAAACTTTTGGAGCTGCCGCAGTCACCTTGCTGTAATATATTAAATACTGTAGACCATAGATCAGTTCTCTGCCATTGTCACCTCATCTGCCACTTCTGCACAGCATGTCTCATATAAAGCATGCAGAGCAACTCTGGTAAAATGGGGGTGAGATGGCAAATTATAACTCTTGTCCAAAGTATGCAATAACATTTTAGAACTGTTCTCAACTGTGCTAATGGGGCACACATCTTTGGCTACAAAGTATGCAACGGCATGTGTTAGTTTTTTGTGCCTACGCTCTCGATGGATATTGAGTTACACTGTAAAATCCGTCTTTAATAGACGACTGAGTGAGTTTAGCTTTCGGGTGGGAAAAAAGTGCGCTTGTGTGTGTCATTCGAACACAAAACAAAAATAAGAGTTCTTACAAAATGCAATGTACAAAATCGTTTTTCTTGATTACATTGTTTTTGTGATTGTTAGGAGCTGAAATGGAATCGCAATCAAAATTTGATTAATTGCACAGCCCTAGTATCATTGTTTTTCTGTTGTCTCAGGGAATCGTAGCTGGTTAGAATGATAAAAAATGTCTTATTAATTTTAGTTGTAATTGAAACAGGGCATATATAAAGATGCAAAAGAAACAAGACACTCAAAAGTCGACTGAGTTATTGCAAGGGTGCAACAGGAGCAAAACAATCGTATCCCGACATAAAGAGGAAATTGTTTTACAAAATGTGCGTATGTCATGTTATCTTAATCGCTTCTGTACATGTCTGAGATAAGTAATAATAACAACAGGAAAGACTGACGTTTAGCAATATTAAAGTCTAATTGTCTGTAGATGAAGCAGAGAATTTTCCTATGATGATTGATCACCACCACTCGCCAACAAAAGTGCCAACAATGTTTAGGCTCCAATGTTGATACGATGTATGCAAAGGCTTATTTATATTAATATAAATCAGATTTTTTAAATAAAGTATTAAAAATAGAGTTATTAGCAACTTATTTATAATTTAATACCCTATGTATTCAGGTTCATTTGTGAATAGCACCTCGTACGGTATGGATACGTACCCGTGTACCGTTAGGCTACATCCCTACTAAGTACTAGAGATGCTTGCCATTAAGGGGTTGAATAATTGAGACTGGAGAGGTCATTATCAGTTACATTTGCAGTTGATTTTGAGGAAACCACTTGATGCATTCGTTGTGTTGAGCTATTTCAATTGCTTTTGTTTGATTTGTTCAATGTAAACAGCTGACTGTCTATACATTTTTAAAAAGAAACCCATGTATAATTGGGGTTGAATAATTTTGATTGCAACTGTAGGTCCCGTTTGCATTCCGATAGCTTTCAGCCACATATTTGAAACCACTTGAGGAAAGCTTGACATGAGACAAAATAATTTCCATATTGGTCGAATTGTCATGTCTCAAGACGGCAATCGGGCATTTGCGGGTGTGTCATGGAATGTCCTTCAAGATGTCTCGAGCTGGGTGGGGGAGCACTTCGCTCAGAAACCAGACCAGCCCATTGACCTACACAAGAATTTCCCCACGTTACACATTTTACCAGACGTTCCTGAACAATTGCATTTACATTTGCAAAGCCCAAGGGGAAATCTTTTGAAATATTCTCATGCGCTACATCCGGAAGTCGCATGAAATATAGCAGCTATTCGAGAGAGGACCGCAAGGTTACACACAATAGTGTCTAGTCTTGAGCTGTTCTCAAAAATGTGTCTAATCTATAGTAATATAAAAACGCCCAAAGGGTATCTAGGGCACAGAGGGGTGTCTAACAGGTGAGAGACTCATTTCTGGAGAAATTAATTTTAGTAGTAGTGCAAACTGTTTTGGCCAGAAGCGAAGGCACGGCAGGGCCAGGCAGGGCCTCGGCTCGGCTCAGACAGAATAGTACAGGCCCAGGCAATAAGAATGGCTTCCCTTTTTTATATTACGAAATGAAACATTTGATTGGTTGTTTGTATTCTTGCCTGACAAATCAGAAGTCCAAAGAATGTCAGTAGGAGGTTCTTGGAATGTAATTGGCTATATCGAATCAAATGCTGTCCCGCATTTTTTTTCTGTTTACTCTTATGCAAGGCTGATTGTACACATCTCTGCAGGCTACGGATACTGGCCAAGTGGCCATAATTCTGAATCTACCTGTTGTGCCTTTAGATCACTGCTTTCCCATGGGAGTGGTCAATTTGGTCCAATATGAAGTCAGGCTGCAGGGACATTCGGTAAGTTCAAGAGTATAGGCACAGGCTTAACTCAAGACTTGATGAAATATGTAAATATTAGTTATACTCAACCTATTTTCATTTATACATTTGATTACAATGTCACACACCTCTCTTACACTTATGGCAGTAGATCGTTGATCAGCTGTTTCTCCATGAAGAGAGTGAGAGAAATTTGTGCGCAACAAATCAGCTGTTTTTTTTGACGGGATAGTCAACAATTTGGCTCTTTAGATCAAATTGTGGTCACCACTATATATTTGTCTTTGTTTTTGGTAGTTGTTGTGGTTGGTGTAGTTTCATCGTCCATACGATGGAATGGATGTTTAAGTTAGATGCGATGTATTCTGTAAGCTAGTTCGAGTTTGCAATAGACAAACACTGTACAGAGTTTGTTTTAATTACGGTTGAACTGATTCCAAACTTTGGACTCTTTCTGTTGTTTTCTCCAGCCTGATTCTTCTCTTAGCCCCTCACTATTTACGCTCTCTTTCTTCAATTTGTAATTTGCGCCGTCAGTCTTCATGGCATGTGTTGCCAGCAGTTTCAGCCCGGTGTGCGACAGTAATAATCCTCCGTGCGGAAACACTCCGTGCATGATACAACGTTGGTAACATTGATTAAACATCAAGGCTTTTTAGTAATCGAATTATTCGAGTTATTTGAGGAATCGTTTCAGCCCTAAAGCAATGTAGGCAATAATAATGTTGGTTTTTCAAAAAATTAAACCAAACTATTGTATATTATTGCTCCTCAATAAAACGAAGGTACTTCTTATCCGATTACTCAATCTATGAAATAATTGGCAGAATACTTGATTACTAAAATAATTGATAGCTGCAGCCCTAGTCCAACGCTTGCTGGACTTTCTTGGGCGCCCTGACGCCTTCTTCACAACAATTCAACCGCAACGATGATGCCACGTGTCTCCTTACCATGGTTGACAGAGGAAGAACTATCATTCATCACCCTCCTTTTACAGATTCCAGTCTGTTATTCTAACTCAATCAAACAGAGTGATCTCCAGCCCTGTCCTCATTGAGACAATCAATGAGACAATCACTGACATAATGGCAGCTACTTTTGTGGCAGGGCTGATTTTTTTTTAGGGGGGGGGGGTTAAGTCCATTTTCATGTCAAAGAGGTAATTTGCAATTCATCTGATCACTCTTCATGACATTCTGGAGTATATGCAAATTACCATCATCAACAATGGAGGCAGCAGTCTGTGAAAATTAGTATGTGTTATTCTCAGAACTTTTGACCACAACTGTAATCTATATAATATATCCTTCCCTGACTGACAATGTATAATTGATATAGTGCTTGTATATTGTGTTATAAAGCTCTTTATACATGTACAATTAACAGGCTCTGGTACTAATTATCAATCTGGCAATGGATGCAAATTTATAAATAAATTAACAACGCAGTATCAACAAGTGTTGACTTTAGCCTGTGCATACCCAATCTCGACCTCACTGTATGTCCCTTCGCTGTTGGACTGTACATATCACAATTATTTTGTGATGGTATAATTTCCCAGATTAAGTTGTGCATTTCTGATATTGTTTTTACTCTCCCGTTCTCTCTCCCTCTCAGAATAAGCCCATCGGTGATAAAGGCATATTGTGTCCTGAGCGGGGGAAAAGTGGGCAATGCTTGATACTAATGTGTCCTACAATTCCCCAAACCCGATGATTTTGTTGATTGGCTTTGTAATCTATGATTACATCTATGATTGGAGTCCACCGGCTATCTATATAAGGTCCCAAAGTTAACAGTGCATGTCAAAGCACAAACCAAGCCAAGAAGTCCAAGGAATTGTCTGTAAACCTCAGAGACAAGGATTGTATAGAGGCACAGACGTGTGGAAGGGTACAGAAAATATCTGCAGCATTGAAGGTCCCAATCAGCTCAGTGGCATCCATCATCCATAAATGGAAGAAGGTTGGAACCACCAGGACTCTTCCTAGAGCGGGCCGCCCAGCCAAACTGAGCAATCGTGGGAGAAGGGCCTTAGTCCTGGAGGTGACCAAGAACCCGATGGTCACATTGACAGAGCTCCAGCGTTTCTCTGTGTAGAGGAAAACCTTCAAGAAGAACAACTACAGGGCTCAACATTAAGGCTTGTCCGCTTGTCCAAGACAAGTAAAAAAAGTAGTTGGACAAGGAGCTCGTAGATTCACTTGTCCGAATTGACAAGTAAAATAATTTGTAATTTAACAAGTACATTGATTGAGCTACAAAAAACAACAGAATATATGACTTGTCATTTTTTGCAAGAAATCGGTGTGTATGTCTAATGTATGCCCGAAATTTTATCTTATGTTCTAAATGACGGTTTTGCTTAGATCAGACTGCACAGTGGTGGTCACATGACACACAGCTCTGTTTTCAAGTGCTCATTCGCTGTTAATACTTCATCAAAAAAGTAGTCTAAAACTATGCACATATAAAGATTTTGATTTAATGCATATACATAATATACCATAGTGATATTCAAAGTGTTACTGACGTTTAATAGTTGGATGAAAAGAAATAGCCTCTTTTATTCAACTGCGCGTGATAACTGTGGCCAAAATAGAATGAGCGCTTGTCAGAAAGAGAATTCAGAAGCATTGCGCGTGATTTTGCCTGATCCCCCTGCAACTGTGACGGCTGAATTGTCAATCATACATTTTGTTATTTGTTGTTAGGCTACATTAAGCATTACTTGTTTCAAACATGTAACCATTTCATGCACAATGCGCACAATGCTAAGAGCTTATTGTTGTAAAAACAGGTGGGGGTGTTCGTTGAGTCTGACTTCAGGATTGGATTCTGATAGATGGCGTTGTTGTTTGACCAGAGAATCTTAAACACGCACGAACACACAAATGTTGAAGTGGATTTTTAGATGTTCCACAGGACTGATTATAGCAGCTGTCTAAGAACTACCAGGCTCCACACTCTTGACGACTGTTGGAGTGAGACCCGGAAGGGAGGGAGGCCAAAACCCCCACTATGGGTAGTCAAACAAGAAGCTGAGAGCTCAACATTATACTGTATATCATGATATATCATTTTGGGGCTTGCTGGATCA
>JACXGM010041537.1:0-10027 GCA_016801145.1 Umbra pygmaea
AGAGAGGAGAGGTAAAGAAGAGACAGGAACACCTCAGGAAAGAGAGGAGAGGTAAAGAAGAGACAGGAACACCTCAGGAAAGAGAGGGAGAGGTAAAGAGACAGGAACACCTCAGGAAAGAGAGGAGAGGTAAAGAAGAGACAGGAACACCTCAGGAAAGAGAGGGAGAGGTGGAGAAGAGACAAGAACACCTCAGGAAAGAGAGGGAGAGGTAGAGAAGAGACAGGAACACCTCAGGAAAGAGAGGAGAGGTAAAGAAGAGACAGGAACACCTCAGGAAAGAGAGGGAGAGGTGGAGAAGAGACAAGAACACCTCAGGAAAGAGAGGGAGAGGTAAAGGGACAGAGAGAAAGGAAGACAAAAGAAAGTGTCAGATCTCAGTAAAAGAGAAAGAAAAGGACAACATTGCAATCCATGTTAACTCCTCCAGGGAGCTCAGACAGCCCTCCAGTACCAGGGCCTTCCCTGGGACATCACAGGCTTTGTCAGGCAGACAGATACTGGAGTGTGTATGCTATGGGCAGAAAGAGGTGAGCATGGTAGGACCATGAAGAACCATCTGGACCTCAGGTCATTACCAGGGAACACATTGGGCAGTGGTGCATTGTGATGGCAGGAGTTATTGAGGTTGAGGAAGATGTCAAATTAAAATGCATGCAACACAACGGCACAAGTTCCGCTGGCCGACTCCACGAGACGACATTAGCTGGTATAGAGTGGATCAGATTGTGTGCCTGGTGAAAGAGCCAAAACCTTTGAATAAGAGATCCATGCAACTGGAGAAGACAGTCTTCAATTTCATTGAAAAACACCTGGGTTGCTGGTCTGCTTAGCTTTGAAATCTTTATATTTCTTTAGTGTAATACATTTCATGCTTGAAGGTGGGCTGGGGATGGTGAGGTAAATGAGTTGACGTTCAAATATATTGTTCAGGGGTTTCATGACCCCCCATTTGTCCATTTAAATGTTGACCACCTTGTAACCAACACTTACCTGTTTTTAATAATCATTAAATAAAATCAATACATATTTTGCATATCTTTGTGGTTACTTTTCAGGACACGAACTGGCAAACTCAAGTATCTTAAATATTTGACAAATGCAAATTCCATAGAATTTCCTGTTTTCTTCTAAAACATGTGAATATTAACATCCAGTCCTTAAACCATAGTGTGTATTTTATATAGTGTTTGTTTTAATACTTAAAATATATTTGCATGGGCAAGGTGAGGGACACTTGAGCTCTTAAACAATGCAAATATTACAACTGTGCATTAAAAACATTAGAGTATTGGGGGGGGGGGGGAAATACACGTGCAACAAATCTAATCAAAATTTTGTCATAGCATCCTGAGCTGGCCCAATATTTTTCTCAGTTGAATATGTCCTTCATCCAATTATGAAATCGAAGAAAATATTAATTTTAGCCAAGGTTACCACCCTGAAACAGATTTTAACCATGGTTACCACCCTGAAACAGATTTTTGCCAAGGTTACCAAACTGAAACGGCACGATTTGCTAAGAATGACTCATCTAGGAACAAATCATGAGCAAAGGGTTCAGAAATTATACTGTCCCTGTATTGGGTTCAGTAAAAACACAGAAACCAATTTTTAAAATTTCTAAAATTCTGGTCAACAGGAACAATTGATTTGAGTGCAGCTTAAAAAGAAAATTTACATGACCTGGTAGATTGCATGTTTAGAGGCAAGTATAAACAAGGCTAAAGGCATAGAATATTGGATGAAAAGGCATGTTTGGATAAAGTAATTGTGCGACTGCTGTTTAACACCAATTTGTGAAGTAGATCAGGGTCTTTTACTAGGTCAACATTATCATTGTGTAGTGACAGATGCAGCATTCATGAGAATATCATAATATACCAATTGATATTGGCTTTAAGGGTCCTGTAATGTATACAACATTAGTGTCCAGTCAAATTGTTTAACCATCTGTAATTAGTATCTGCAATAACATGATTTAAGGCAATTTAATCGATATTCAATATTAAGTTCTCACCACTACAGCATTTAATGCACAGGTTTCTTATTAAAAATGTTGACTGCTTTCTGGACAGTCGCAAACTAGACATTAAACAGTTTTAGTCTTTAGAATAAACACTAACAGAGTCACAGCCTTTACACTCTACAAATGGTGCTAAATAGCACACAAGGTAATTCATTGGTTGTAATCATAGGGGAACCACTAAGTGCTATATAGCACCGATCTCTAAAAATGGTGCTATGTAGAACCATAAGAGGTGCCATACAGCACTTTAACAACCCCAAAGAACTGTTGAAGAACCGCTGAAGAACCATTTGATTTTATAGTGTAGTTTGCAGCAAATTATAGCAGACTCATTCTGGGAAGAGGATTAGTCATTTCTCATAGCACCACAATGCCAGACTATAAACCACATTCCCTTAGCTTACGAACATGGCATAAGTCAGTCCTTAAAGTAGAAACACCATACACTTGCCTTCACGTACTCTGCAGTGCATTTAAGTACAACAAGAAAACTAGAAGCCGGAGTAAGCAACTTGTTTCCTTTTATTTACATGATAAAATCATACAATGGGCAGTCTGAGGTCCATGATTGTGTGGCAGTGACAGAAACAGAAGTGACTGTACAGTTAAAAAGGACCCCTAAAAACATGTATAAACACTGGTACAGCAAGCTTAGACTAGCACTACAAGTAGTATTCTGGAGTTGGTAAACAAGAAACAAGTTACATTATAATTTTATTGTTCACCTGATGGATTAAAACTACCTAGGATAGTTATTTACAATATTAAAATCACTAAAAATTAAAACGTGATAATAATCACAGGTTATCCAGAATGAACCTCCAGATAGAGCTAAGCGCTGTGTTGTTCGTTCTTCTCCAGCTGGTTCAGTGAAAGGGCAGAGCCTCAGTTGGTGTTAACTGAGATACTGTGCCAAACCTGCAAATTACACTTAAATCAGATTCAAGCGCAAGCAATATTTAGCAAACAAACTTATCCACTTGCCAAATTCCTAGAGTACCCATTTGACCTTCACATCTGCAATGAATTTTGATTTACATCATACCAAAGTGTTAATGCAAAGCATAGACAAGTCCTAGTGACTACAACCCAGAGCTCTAGTTGTCCTTCACACAGCCAGGTGTAATAAATTAACCATGGCCATGTATTAAACCAACAGTAAATACTGACTTTGAACTCTTGTACTTCTCCCTGATGGCCTGTTGGGGGCGACTGGCAGCACTCAGGTACAGCTTGTGGAGATCCTTAAGGCAGGGGACAATCTCAGCTAGGGTGTAGCCAGTAAACAAGCACAAGGCTTCAGGCTGGAACACAAGAGACTTTACTAGAAGAGGAAACCAATGTGTTGAGGCAATTCAAACCCGATTGATGAGGACTTGTCAATAACATTGTTGGTGTTCTGGATTTGACACCAAATTAGTTTACAAGCAACCATGTAAATACATAGTCAGGAAGTGACTGTCTTACCCAGAAAGCCCGGTTGAGGGTGTAGTTGGCCAAACAGAACGCTGCAGCCGCTAACATAGATGGGACGTAGTTAAGGAAAGGATCTACCTCCATCATGCTGAGCTCTGCTACATACTGAGATAAAAGCAAACACTTTAATTAGAATTGTGAAACATAAGATTAACTGTTACAACTCACTTTAACAATTCACCAAATATCATAAACAAGTCTTGATTCAGTGTAGTTCAATACCAGGTTGGGGTTAAACATTACGAAACATACCAGGGCCAGGTTCTCCGTCTTGAAGCAGACGGAGTGGATGGTGATGAAGTGGCAGAGGAACTGGTGCGTTGTGGGTACAGTCATATCAAAGGACAGGACCTTCAGGAGAAGGTGTTCCATGCGGAGCAGTTGCTTCTTCGTGTATGTGTCATCTGTGATGTAGACAAAGTCGTCCACCTCTGGAGGGTAAACCTCCTCATATTTACTACAGAAAAAATAGTCAGACCATTTAAGTGCAAAATAACACATCGTTAAGTCCACTACATTACACAAGCACAGGAAACCCAAGCCATCAAGCAGCTTTCCGGAAATTGAGTTGAAACCAACATATTACTTACGCGGCAAGGAGAATAGCGGCGGTGCCCACCAGCTGCAGCTTTCCCCGGAGCACAGACATGCAGGAGAGAAAGCGGTCCATGTAGTTGACAGCAAGGTAGATAGTCTCCCCACTCAGCTTGTACTCCTGGCCCACTTCTACCAGCCAGTCCACCAGGATGACACGCATGCTGTTGCTGATGTCCGGCTGCTTGCGCATGTAGCCAGGCCTCGGGCGACACTTGATCTGGAATACAGTAGGTTACAATGTCACTAAAAATGATAACCTTCTGTTGAAGATCACCAGTAACAAGCATTTAGCTGGTACAGTAGACATGAGCAAGCCAGGTACAGTACAATTGTTGTTATCACATCCCAGACTCCCCACACGAGCTTGGAACATTTTCCTCAACGTCAGGGAGGAGTTGTGCAACATTGTCATATTTTAGTTACAAAAACGCATGTCTCCATATCTAAACACAACAGCAATATACAGTACTATAAACAGTGACAAAAACACATGAGGAAGGGAGTAGCGAGAGATTAAAGTCCACATATTGAATGGCGCTGCTAACATCTGCTGGTAAACTCAGGTTAAAGGACAGATTTAAAGAGAGGGTCCAGTAGGCTCACTGAATTAGAATAGAAATCTTTGAAAATGGGTTTACTGTGATAGTAACCACAAAATGGCTGACAAGTCAGATGCCTAGATAAGATGTCGGTCTTACTGTGGTCACTGTACATCAAATTTTACACAAGCCATTTTCAAAATGACTATTTAACAGGATGTTTCCACCATGTCTTGCACAATGTCTATTTATCCACCTAGATGTCAGTCTTCAGTGTTAACTGGAAAACTGTGCTTTGATTACCCAGAAAGCCACACCACTTTGTTTTTGACAGAGGTGTGAGGGCTCATTACAAAAGCAACAGCCCCTATTGTTTTGGTAATCACCCCCTGCCACCCTAGTCATTTTATATTGGGAAAGATTACAATTATAATAGCACATTTGTGACAAAGACACAAGTGTTGCAACTCTGCCAATGAGGTATGTTTTCACCTTAACTGTTAAATGTACACACACACACTTAATCTCCAGTCCTCTTATATCACTGTTATTGAGGTACATGTTACTACCTATACTACCACTAACAATTATGTTACCGGGCACAAGATCCACAGCACATGCAACACCTGCAGTCTTCTGTACATCTCACAAACTTCACTTCAACATGTTGTGGCAAGTTCACACCTCACTGTCCCGCAAGTGCTTGTGGATGTCCTCCGCATACTCAGCCAGACACATGACATCCTGAGCGGTGAATGCTTCATCAGGTAGAGACTGCATTGAAGTATCCATGCACGACCCTGCGAAGAGTATAATAACCTGAAGTTAATTTGTTTGCACTATGGGCATGCACTTCATCGTACTGCAAGATGAGCCCTTACCTGAACTCAGGTCAAGGAAAAGCCTGAAATCTTTATGTTGCACAGCTGCAGATTCCTCATCCACAATCTTACACTCTACAGGCACAACAAAGGCTTGGGTGACAACCTCACAAGGTTCATCCACATAAATATCAACACTGGAACTGGACAGGCAACCGGGTAGAGTAGTCTGGGACTGGGAGCTATCAGATATAGACCCATGCTTGGAGAATGGACCTCCCTAAAACACAAAGCAAATAGAAAGTCACATCTTTAAAAAAGAAATACTTGAGGAACACAACTTCCTGCAACTACTCACATGACTGGATGAACGACAGTTCTGTTCGTTTTCAGTCAAGACACCTAGAACCTTCCTTTGTTTGCCCTTTTGCATTCGGGATGCATCCATCCTACCAGAGGATAGAATATTTCCTTGGCGGCTACGGCTGACAAGAGGGGCGGCGGTAGTGAAGCTCATCTTTTAAAGAGTTAGAAGACACCTAGAAGTCATAGGCACAGATCCGAATGATAGCTTAGTAAGAGTACTGTAACTAAACAAAACATGCCTACTACTAGAACTAGCTGTCATGGCTACCGGTAACTTTGAAGGGGTCTTGTTCACTTACAGTACGTCCATACAGAATAACATTTTAAATAGTCATGTTGATACTAGCATCGCAGAACTCATATGCTTTAAACAAAAATGTTACAAATTCAAACAGTAAGGACGGCATACTATGCAAAATGTTTGACTAGTTAACGTTATCAAGAACCATCTTGCAACTTGCGCACGCATGTTTCAATCTAACCTTTTTAAAACAAAACCTGTATCTACATTACCTGGGATGCGTTTCAAACAGCGGATGCACTCGTAATAAGACGAAAACACAATTGCTCAAAAATGATTTTTCGTGGGGTAAATTACCAGCCACCTCCCTCCGGTATTTATTAGCAGGTTTGCCTAGTTCCGATATGCGCACAAATCAGCTGTTGCTGTGTAAACTCAGCTGTTTCAGGTCAACCAAAATCACCAGCCAGAAGTTTTCAATTAAACCGCTCCCGGGTTCGCAGTCCAATCACTGTCGAGGACTACACCATGTGGTTGCGTCTCCATAGCAATAGGGGGACGCTCATAGTTCCCCCCCGCGTGTTGTACTTTTCTCCGTAAGCTCACTATCAGCAGTAATGTTGTATGCTACATTTAAAAAATAAACAATAATAAATTACCAAACACTGTAGATGGAGAGGTATAATCAGTTAGCTTTGAATTTGCTTACCAGCCATTATCTGAAAGTGGAACAACTGCTAATTTCTAAAACCTATTGACCGTGTGATTAAAGCTGAGTTAAAAACACACTTGGACCAAAATAGCAATGCAACAAATTAATCAAGATTTTACTGAGTTACAGTTAATTTACAGTTAATTTGTAACTTGAACTTGATATAAATAAATCAGTAAATTCAAATTAAATTAACTGGACCATAATCTATGAGTTTACAGTAATATGCACGTGTTTGTGGTCACAGATAGCCTACTGTAAATCAGTAGAGTCATGAATCTGAAAACCAGTTGGCATCTGGCATGATGCCTTTTTACTCATGCAGACAGAACATTTTCTCATTTCCTCAGGGCATTGATTGTGGGACTGGGGGACAGGGAAGCAATGTCATACCCATTGATCCATAGCATCACAAACATGCTCACTGGGTGGCATGTCTGGTGTGAATGCAAGTCATAGAATAACTGTGACATTTTCAGCTTCCAGGGGGCTGTACTTTGTCATGCTGAAACAAGAGGTGATGGTAGATAAATTGCATGATAATGGGCCTCAGGACACTTCTCAAGTCAGTTTGGCTAAACTGTTTGTAAATCCCTGGTGACGACAACAAGACTCAAAAACCATAGCCAAACCTAACCCCTTGATTAAATTATCAAATAAAAAAAATCTAAGTGTGCTTGAAGTCCTTAAATGTGTCCTATTTGAATTTGAACCTCAGCAAATTAAGCACTAGAATATAGCTAAACTTTGACAAGAACACATTTCTTCAACTTGAAACTTAAAACATATTTTTAATCCTTGTAGATGTTTACAAGCTCCAGTAAATTTATTCATGGACTTTTGGTCTGAGCAGTTTTTGTGAGATGTAGACACATTTGCTGCGGTGGCTGCTCTATACTGTACTTTTGCACTGGTATGTGGTAAAACCTCTTGTGATTATTATGAGGACAGTATAATGTTGGCTTCACTTTTGGTTTTCCTACAATACATAGAATTACTTAGCAAAATGGTCACTTTCTTGTTTGGAAGACATAAAACCATAGCATATTCTTCAACATGAGATAGATGTTGCTATAGCTTACATAGGCAGTTTCCGGAAGGATCTTTCAAAATAATTGCATGTTTAACACTTTCTCTAGTCTAGTCTCCACATATACACATAAAGCTGAATCATACAAACTTACACATATAGCAGCAGCATAGTGCATAGTACAGCATAGCGCCCTGTATTCCACTGCTGGTTAGCTTTTTAAGCTAAGTCGGGCCTAGATGGGAGACCAAGCAATCAATCAAATTTATTTTATAAAGCACTTTTTACAACATCAGTTGTCAACAACAGATACCCGGCCTAAAACCCGCAAGAGTAAGCAACAACAAGTGATGTACAGTGGCTAAGAAAAACTCCCTTGTAGGTGGGACCTAGGAAGAAATCTAGAGAGAGGCCAGACTCAAGGGGGTGGCCAGTCCTCTTCTGGCTGTACTGGTTCAGGAATCTGAGGGTACACAGACATTGTATTAGGGTCACATTGTTTATCAGTGTTCAATTAGTGTCCATATATGCTGCTGGAAGTGGTGTTGGAGGGCCAGTAGAGGGCACTCTTGTTTTCTTACATTTAATTAACAAGACTGAGCCAGATTGCATTAAAAAAATAACAATAATGCATCACTCAGGGGTCACATAGAGTCACAACCTAAGACCATCATATACACTCACCGGCCACTTCATTAGTTACACCTGTTTAACTGCTCGTTAAAGCAAATATCAAATAAGCTAATCACATAAGTCAATGCATGTAGACATGTAGACATGGTCAACACAATTTGCTGAAGTTCAAATCAAGCACCAACATGGGGAAGAAACCTGATTAAAGTGACTTTGAACATGGCATTGTTGTTGGTGCTAGACTGGCTGGTTTGAGTACTACCAAGGTACATTATGCAGTTGAGCATCTGTGAAAGCACAACATGTTGAATCTTGAAGCAGATTGACCATAGTAGCAGAAGACAACACCAGGTGCCAGTCCTGTCAGCTAAAAACAGGAAACTGAGGCTATAGCTTGCATGGGCCCACGAAAATTGGACAACAGAAGATTGGAACAAAGTTGCCTGGGCTGATGAGTCTATATTTCTGTTGCAACATTTAGAGTTGAGCCGGTTCCAGCAATGGAAAAGGGCCATTAGACGGTAGAGTCAGATTTTGGTATAATCAACATGAAAGCATGGAAACATCCAGCCATATATCATCGGTTCAGGCTGCTGGTTGTGTAATGGTGTGGGGGATATTTTCTTGGCACATTTTGGGCACTTAAAGACAGTCCGCAATGTTCATAATTGCAAAACTATTTTTAGCCCCCCATTTTAGTCTGGATGTGTAGTATATTGTCTATATTATATGCACAATCTAAGTACAATCATCGTTTTACCATATTTAGCTTGAAACCCGACGGTTTCGACCATCAGGCAGGGAATTCCCAACATTTGTATGACGTATGGTTTGCTAATGTAGGGGAAGTCCCATCGCTAGAGCTGTCAATCACGCCTGAGCATACGGTGACGTCTAATGAGTTTCCAGAGCGAGCACAACCTTTAAACACAGAAGAACAAGAGAGAAAATACGAAACTTGACACTTCAGTGAAATAAACTAAGTTCCGAGCAGGGACCCATTTTAGCTCTAGGGCATCTAACTTGCCCCTCTATCAGGGTGTTCATGGGGCTTATGTTTTAGGGCTAAGTTAAGTTTAGAGAGCTCCCCTTTCACCATTGCTTATGATAAGATAGATAAAGATTGATAGATGATATACAGGTCCTTCTCAAGAAATTAGCATATTGTGATAAAGTTCATTATTTTCCATAATGTAATGATAAAAATTAAACTTTCACATATTTTAGATTCATTGCACACCAACTGAAATATTTCAGGTCATTTATTGTTTTAATACTGATGATTTTGGCATACAGCTCATGAAAACCCAAAATTCCTATCTCAAAGAATTAGCATATTTCATCTGACCAATAAAAGAAGTGTTTGTAATACAAAAAAAGAAAAAAAAAGTCAACCTTCAAATAATTATGTTCAGTTATGCACTCAATACTTGGTCGGGAATCCTTTTGCAGAAATGACTGCTTCAATGCGGCGTGGCATGGAGGCAATCAGCCTGTGGCACTGCTGAGGTGTGATGGAGGCCCAGGATGCTTCGATAGCGGCCTTAAGCTCATCCAGAGTGTTGGGTCTTGCGTCTTTCAAC
>JACXGM010041538.1:0-10043 GCA_016801145.1 Umbra pygmaea
GTAGATTATGACATCAAGTGTGACAGTCTACACGACATATAGTCAAGTGGTTAGAGATAGCATGGCAATTGTGTAGTGTGGAATTGTCCAAAATCCATTAAAGTGGAATGTCCATAAACAAACACTAAGGCGAAAAAGTTTAGCTAGATTGTTGCATAACTCAGATAAAATGTTACAATCTGCGGGGCCTTAAGATACATGGGAATAAACCACAAAGAGTGAGAGAGAGACTCAGCACCTCATCAATGGTGGGAGAGAGACAAGCAAGAGTCTCTTAAGAGTCCTCATTAACACAAAGATGGTTCGGTCAAGCACAATTTGCAATTTAGCCCGTGTCTTGTATTATACCTGTCTTATTTGTTTTCTAATAACTCAGCTTCTCTCAATAAGAAGTTACCAAAGCTAGTGAACTGTGTCCTCTTCAGTGACAGGTACAGGAACACCAGTAAGGTGGCGTGGGCTGTTACCCAGAGTGCCAAGCACCAGCCATGTTCTTAATTGGACGCAATTCCTTTCAGCCCTTTACCAGTAAACAAACAACCACAAAAAATAACATGTCATCATTTAGATTTTCCTTGTGTGTTGTTATTTTTTATTAAGATTGTCTCCTTAAACTGTAAATCAAGAAAGTGGTGTAATAGGAGGACTTAATAACTTGCATTGTATGTACATCAGATCTGCCTTCATACATTATGCAGTAAAGGGAGTAGAGCCTGCTTTCATGTCTGCTGGTACAGAACACAGATATACAGCATTGGAAAATGAGCTCACATTTAAAAACTGTGAGGCTGAAATGCAGCTTTCAAAACTACAGCATAATAAATAGAAAATCTCAAACTGACAAAATAAATAACAAATTGACAGTTACAGTATTTGTGCAAATTGCTTGATGCATGAACACTAAATTATTACACATCAAATTTCTTCAAATTCATTCAGCAAGCTACAATACCTGAAGTCCCAGAAAATATATTTAAACATTATTTTCCCAAAATCAAGTAAAATCAAATAAAATGAATGCACTAAACATTGAGACACGTTAGCTTATATTTTACCAGACTAAGACATCCATACTGTTCCTCTTGAAGTAAAACAGCATGGTTTCTCTCCATCAAACTGTCAACAATATCAACCATTCAGGCTGCCTGAATACTGCCATACTGAACACCCCCACAGCTTCGACAAAGTTTAACAGCTCCGGGGGCCTATGTGCCATCATGTACTGTACATTTATATTCATTTATTCGGTATACAGTGCCTTCAAAAGCATTCATTGCCTAAACCAATTTTCACATATTACTGAATTAGTAAAAGTCAATTGAAATTTCATTATTATATTATATTTAATTTCAAAACATCGAAACTTAAGATCAGTTATTTACAGGTTACATTGGTTTTATGTTGGAAAATATTTGTATTTGAGGAAATGTGTATATTAAGAAATTGCTTGAGCATTCAATTATGCTACCATTGACTTCTACTCAGGAAACACTGAAGTAGCTGTTACATTTTCTGCATAATACAATTCCACTGACAAATAATCAATGGCAAAAACTTTAAATCTGACATAATATACAGTAAATGCATAGACAAGGAAAAGGTCAGAAAATAATATGCAACTGTTTAGAATTCCCAATGAGCACAGTGGAATACAGAGTTAGGAAGTAGAAGCTGCTTCACCTCACATAGGCCCTGCCAAGAAAAGCCTCTCCTTCAAAAGTCAAAGAAGAAGACGTGAGAGAAGCCAAAGAAAGGCCACATTTCACTTTAAATGAGCCACCGAGTTCAGTGGCTCAGAGTGAACGAATGGTGCACAAGCATATCAGGAGTGCTGTACAATAATGGCTTGTATGGTAGAGTGGCAAAAAAGATACCATTTGAAAGCCTTTTTGGAGTTTACCAGAAGGCTTGAAAGTGGAGGCAGGTCAGGTAAGATCAAGATAGAGCATTCTGTCAAAATACAAAGTGTTATGTGATCAAGGTCAAGTTTATTGGTGTAAAGAAACACAGATGTAATTTAATTTACAGTGAAAATTTAAGGAAGTAAGGTAAAGATCAACATAAGGAACATACTGAAAGAGAATTGTTTTGCTACAAAAACTGAAGTTCACTGTTCAGCAGTAAAATTATCCCAAGCACATCCAAAGGAATATTTGAGTGGTTTAAGAAGCAAAAAGGAGAATGTCCTACAGTTGCTCCAGACACAATCCTGGACAACATCCCATTGAGCATCTGTGGCATTAGTTGAAAAGATAGACAACTGTCGTCCAACCAGTTTGAACAGCCTATAGAAATTGTGTCAAGAAGAATTTCTTAACCTATAGTTTACGTATTGGCCTACTGGTTGTTTATTGTGGCTGAATTGGAATTTACACCTACATTTGCAGATTTTCGTTTCAATTTTGGTTAAAAGCCTGTGTGACTGTGGCTGTATAAAAATGTTTTGTTGATCTCATGTATGGACCTGTGCTTATTTAGCAAGACAGCTGATGCTGCATCTCATTCAATTAGTATATAGGATACTGTATCTATTATATATTGTATCTCCAATCTCTTTTCATTTGCTTCATTTGTTTACTATTAATGTAACTACAGTAGCCTTAATACACTGCATTCCAAATTATTATGCAAATTACATTTTACACTGATTTTCCTAAATAGTCGACGCAAATGACACTATAATTTTCAAGACACCAACCAATAGGGTATAAGTTGAACTTCATTGAACATAAAAATAAAAAACTCAAAATGCACTGTTCCAAATTATTATGCACATGAGAGTTTCAAAACATTTGATAGTTTGTAAAGAACTGAAAATGGTTATTTAATTAATTTGCAGCATTATGAGGTCATATTTACTGGAATCAAAAGCAATTTCAAACAAACACATCTTAACAGGGCAGGATACATGTTAACATAAGACTCCTTCTTTGATATCACCTTCACAATTCTTGCATCCATTTGCATCCATTGAACTTGTGAGTTTATGGAGAGTTTCTGCTTGAATTTCTTTGCAGGATGTCAGAATAGCCTTCCAGAGCTGATGTTTGATTTTGCTAAGGAAGGCATGGTTAATCTTTTTGTACCATGGAAGACAGTGGTCAGTCAGAAACTATATATACTTTACAAATTTTATTTTCACATCTTCAGGGACCCTAAAGGGGCCTACCATCTCTCTCCCCATGATTCCAGCCCAAAACATGACTCCGCCACCTCCTTGCTGATGTCACAGTCTTATTGGGACGTGGTGACCATCCACCAACCATCCACTACTCCATCTATCTGGAACCTTCCAGGGTAGCACTGCACTCATCAGTTAACAAGACTGTTTGAAAATGAGATTTCATGTATTTCTGGGCCCACTGCAAATGTTTCTGCTTGTGAGCATTGGTTAGGGGTGGCCGAATGTAGGTTTATGCACAACTGCAAGCCTCTGGAGGATCCAACAGCTTTAGGTCCAACACCTTTAGGGCTTCAAATAGCTGTTTGCTGCTATGTAATGGCATTTCAGCAGCTGCTCTCTTAATCTGATGCTCTCTTAATCTGATGCTCTCTCAATCTGATGCTCTCTCAATCTGATGCTCTCTTAATCTGATGCTCTCTTAATCTGATGCTCTCTTAATCTGATGCTCTCTTAATCTGATGCTCTCTTAATCTGATGCTCTCTTAATCTGATGCTCTCTTAATCTGATGCTCTCTTAATCTGTGAAATATCAAATGTTTTCATACCTTGTCTAAGGCATTGAACTAGTTGACAAATTTCTGCAGCAGAGATATCTTTTTATTTTCCATATTGCTTGAAACCTGTGGCCTGCTTAATAATGTGGAACATCCTTCATCCTACGAATAACACTATAGCTCATTGGCTGTTCAGTCTATGATTCCAACATTTTTGTCACATGTTGATGTCCCCTGGGGGTCATGATTAGAAGTGTTTCCAGGACCCTATCTCAATATATGACTTTGTAGTTGTCTTTCAAAGAGGATGTTGAAAAATAAAAACAGAATAAAACTTTATTTAATCTTGTGCCATATTCACTGTTTACATTTATTCTAAATAAATTATACATATCAAAAAAATTCTTTCTTTAAAAAAAAATATCAACAATATGTTTCTCAGTGTAACAACTTTTAACTTTTGATATGTGTTTTAGGTTGAATTTGACAATTAGGGGGCGATCCCTAAAAGGTTAAATTGTTTTCCTTTAATTGGGCTCACCTGGTAAACTAATTATCACAGGTGTCTGAGATTGATTTCAGTGATCCAAAGAGCCTGGAGACACAATACCATCCATGAGTTTGATTTAAAAACAAAATATTTAATTTCAATTTGCATAATAATTTGGGATGCAGTGTATGGATTGTGTAATGCATTTATTGATTTGATAAATTGTTATGCTAGGCCTGCTTAGTAGACTACCGCTGTTATGTTATGTTCACATTCATTCGATTTGTAGTTGGTATTTTAATCCAAACTGCGAATCAGTGGGAGGCCAAGAGAAAATGTGCTATGCCAGAAGCCCCTAATAACAAACACAACTGTGGCTCAGATACATGATTTGGATTGCATCTCAGGGGCCGAATATGAAGACAGTCTAATGAAAGATCCCATAGATGCAGAAGATGGCTGTGGCAATAACTGTATATCTACTCTGGTCAGGTGGAGTGTCTCGCTAATTGTCTGGATGACACACTTACTCGCCTTTCACTTCTCATAACATTTACCACAGACTTTTTCGCAAATGCCATTATTTTCCCTACTTAGTCTATTAACCCAAATCCCTATTGTATTACACAGGATATATATGGGATGAAGCAACAATCTGGTCTGGATTTAAACACAGAAACCTGGGTTAGCATTATTTACATAATGTCACTGTTGGTGTATTTAATGCATTTTCATCTGATGAAGAGTCTTTCCAAAGTGAAACAGTAGAGTTTGCCAACTCAATACTATTACCATCACTCTTCCTAGAAAATCCATAATTCCATTAACTGGTTGTATCAAAGTTCAATCTACACTGTGTGCACAATGATCAGACAAGTTAGTATTTTCACCATATCATCATTATTATGCATATGTTCCAACTCCAAGCTGTATAAACTGGAATGCTTATTGGATTCAAACATATCAGGTGATGTGTATTTGTGTAATGAGGGAGGGTGTGGCCTAAGGAGATCAACAACGTACTGTATGACAAGGTGTGCATAATTATTAGGCAGCTTCTGTTCCTTAGGCAATGGGTCAAAAAAGGGATTTAACTCAGAAAAGTCAAACATTTTACAAAAGTCTTTCAAAGGGATGCAGCACTCTTGAAATTGCTTAGATATTGGGGCGTGATCACAGACCCATCAAACGTTTTGTTGCAAACAGTCAACAGGGTCGCAAGAAACATGTTGAGAAAAAAAGATGCAAATTAACTGCCAACGATTTGAGAAGACACAGATTTTAAGCTACCTGAAACCCATTATCCGCCAGTGCTGTCATATTGTAGTACTGCAACCTACCTAGAGTGCCCATAAATACAAGGTGTTTAGTGCTCAAAGACATTGCCAAGGTAAGGGAGGCTGAAATCTGACCACCACTGAACAAGACACACAAGTTGAAACGTCAAGACCGGGCCAAGAAATATCTGAAGACAGATTTTTCAAAGGTTTTATGGACTGATGAGATGACAGTGACTCTTGACGGACCAGATGGATGGGCCCGTTGCTGGATCAGTAACGGGCACAGAGCTCCACTTCGACTCAGAGGCCAGCAAGGTGGAGATGGGGTACTGGTATGGGCTGGTATTATTAAAGATGAGCTAGTTGGACCTTTTCTGGTTGAAGATGGACTCGACCTCAACTCCCAAACCTACTGCCAGTTTTTAGAAGACACTTTCTTCAAGCGGTGGTGCAGAAAAAAAGCCTGCATCTTTCAAGAAGACAATGATTTTTATGCACAATGCTCCATTGCATGCATCAAAGTACTCCACTGTGTGGCTAGCCAGTAAAGGCCCAAAAGAAAAAGAATGACATGGCCCCCTTCCTCACCTGACCTAAACCCTATTGAGAACTTGTGGTCCATTCTTAAACAGTCAATTTATGGTGAAGGATAACAGTACACCTCTCTGAACAGTGTCTGGGAGGATGTGGTTGCTGCTGTACAAAAAGTTGATTGTCAACAGACGAAACTGACAGACTCCATAAATGGAAGGTGGCTATGGTGATCATTGATTTGTTTTGAAATGTTTATTTGTAAGTTTTGAGTTGTTGGTTTATTATTTAGACAGTGTTTATTTTAGACAGGTCCGGAGACATACATGTAATTTTGTTGCAGGGTACAGCTGAAGTGAGTTGCACAATGAGTATACTTATATAGCTTTATAGGCTCTTGCAGTGGCATAAACACTGAAAAAAAAATATATGTATATGTAGAGGTACGTATTAACTCAAGCAAATACCACATTCTTTTCACAATGTAGTATATTTGCAGGTGAACAATTAAATGCGAGTGCATAACGATACCATATATATATTACCCTGCTCTCACAGCGGCATGGGTTGCTGATAGCTAAACTAAAATTAAAGAGCGTACAACCATTATTAAAATGCATTGGAATGCGTGCTATTAATTTGAAAAACAAAAAAAATCTGAATTTGTACTGCCAGCACAATTCCTGCTGTTATTTTAGTGGGCAAAATTTGTGGCAGAATAGGTAACTTGATTGAACTCTAATCTCTTTTATTAAATGTTTACAATGCAGTAATGGAGAAAGACAAATTGTGTGCACACGCCAATGGATCTGGCAAAACTGCACCAATTCTCCAACTCAATTTAAGCACTGCATAGCTATTTAGTAGGGGTGCAATAGTATGCCTAACCGAATGTACGGTACGTATTGTGGTTTGAGAGGCTTGGTATGTTATGTTTTTGGTGAGGCTCAAACAATTGTCAGTTTTTAGTTTACTAGGCAAAAGATGGCCACATACAGTATCTGCAGCAAAAAAGACACCTATTGCTCTTGTGAGTAAATTTGCCCAATCAGATTCTGCTGCATGGTTGCAATGGGGAGACAAAGTTGTTTTTGTTTCTTCGTGTGGTG
Source organism: Umbra pygmaea (assembly GCA_016801145.1). Taxonomy (NCBI): domain Eukaryota; kingdom Metazoa; phylum Chordata; class Actinopteri; order Esociformes; family Umbridae; genus Umbra; species Umbra pygmaea. The sequence goes on from JACXGM010041538.1 coordinate 7,089, forward strand.
ATATTGTAGGGCCATATAAAATATGTTTTATTGGTCAATTTCTTTTTTCTTTTTTATAAATTCAGAGATTTTACTTTTTTGTGATTCTACTTTGAATCTTCCAAAAATGTTTTCTGTATCACCAGGGTTTGGCCATGATAGGCAAAATGCAAATTAGCAATGTATAACTCACACAAAAACACAGAACTGTCACTGAACACACACAGTTGAGAAACTAGTGACTACACCAGCTCCCCATGACAGTGGGGGTCCTCTGGCATCTGCAGTGGGGCCTCCATAGTGGGCATGGCGAACAACCCCTCGGGAACTGTCACGGAGGGAGACACTACAGGAGGTGCGCAGCTGATGGTGCTGGTGGAAAGAAGGGGACGTAGGTCCACCATGCTGGGAAAGCTGTGGTAGTGGTGGACCAGGCTGAAACAATTGTTTCTCTAGCTTTCTAAACTTGTCTGAGATAAATAAATATACACTGACTTTTAGTAAGATATCAGTCTCGTTTTTTTCTTTAAGCTGGAGTATTTTCTCATGTTGATTCATCACCACCACTTGCCATGGTAGCACTAGCTCTCCTCAAATTTTGCTCACAAAGTTGGAAACGTGCCAACAAATTGTACAACATTGATTACAACATTGATCACAACATTGATCACAACATTGATCACAGAATAATTAATGATACATTTTCTGATTTAGTGAAGAGGCTTTCAACACACAGTTGTTGTACTACTACTATATAATGTCATTTAAAAAATACTGTTTGTGATTTAAAGAAAATGTCTTCAACACAATCTATAATTGCACAACAGGGTTTACATGTTTTCAAGTAGCACCTTTTTCTCAGTATAACAACAAAATATCAGAAAAAAATACATTACAAGAGAGAAAGGAAAAGCAGTTCCTGGTTTTTTGTCCGATGTACAAAGCATCCTCTCGTCCTCACCACCATTATTCCCCACCTAGCCAGATAATTGGACTCGTCCCCACCAAACACCCGCCTCCAAATTCTCTACTCAACCCCAAAATCAACGCTGCTATCCTCTCACCACCACACAACCCCCGTTAAGCCAGGTTGTTGGCCAGGCAGGCCCCAGCAGAGAGGGTGTAGGTCAGGCTTGTCCAAGGCTTCATTACCCCTGCAGGCCTGCCAAGTTCCAGCAGGCTCCACCATGCAACTGAGACAGCCAAACCTCAATTAAACCCCCAACTGTGCAGCAGCTCAAGGGCGCCACACTCATTCCTATCCATTGTTTGGCACCAGCAGTGAAGGCGAGGAGGAAGAGCTGGTAGAGGAGGAGCAATAGGAGAAAAACAAGAATTTGGTGGGGGAGGCTGTGGATAACAGGAGAAAACAGAGCCATAGTATCTGGCCTGTTCTTGGGGACTGTGTGACACTTCGCACTTCTCAGCCAAGAAATGGTTCTCATACATATATTGAGTGAGGCTATATACGTGTGGCCAATAAACTGAACGTAAATGTCTATTGTAATATATACAGTACTGGAGTAAAGCACAACATATTGTTTACATATACAGGTACATCTGCCAGCAGCTTATAAATATAGTTTATTTAAATTCATTTAGTCAGGCGTTCATGTGGAATTTTGCCATCTGTGTGAGTATTTTTGTTTACATTGACAACAGATACTAGTATAATGGTCTCAGTAAAAATATGTTTTTACTGCATGTGCTTGTCATAAAAATACAGTAGCATATTCTATTATTTAGGTAAAACAGGGAGCTATGCATACAATTTGTATGTCATTATCTAGCGACTCCTTGTGTAGGTTCAGTGCCTGTGAATTCAATTGTGTTTGTAAAATTAACAAATGTGTAGCTTCAGCAGGAGTGTGTGAAGTAAAGGCTTCTGTATTTAATGAGCAGTGTGATAAGAATGGGACGGCTTGGCAGCATGTGCTTGGAGGAAGCATGTGGGTGCTCTTCGACCACCCTGCAATAGCTATGGAGTTGCCAGTGAGAAAAATATTTTTAAAGCTAGCGAGAATCAGCTATTTGTTCGGAATATTTTCAAACATTTTTCAAAAAGGCACAACAAACATTGTGGCAGTCAAATTATTACAAAAACAATTAACAATTTTCTTTAAGTACAAAATGGCTGGAAAAATCAACAACATCATGTAAATATAGATTTTTAGGATTCCAGAAAACTCTAACTACTGCCATCACATTAGTAAGTTGCAAATGGCAATTGTAATTTATTTAGAAAGTTGGTCTGTGTGATTTGGTTGATTCTAAGCTGATCTGTGTGATTTGGTTGACTCCAAGCTGGTCTACGTGATTTTGTTGACTCTAAGCTGGTCTGCGTGATTTTGTTGATTTTAAGCTGGTCTGCATAATTTTGGTTGAGTCTAAGCTGGCCTGCGTGATTTTGGTTGACTTTAAGCTGGTCTGCGTGATTTGATTGACTCTAAGCTGATCTGCATGATGTGGTATATTCTAAGCTGGTCTGCATGATTTGATTGACTCTAAGCTGATCTGCATGATGTGGTAAATTCTAAGCTGGTCTGCGTGATTTGGTTGACTCTAAGATGGTCTGTGTGATTTGGTTGACTCTAAGCTGGTCTGTGTGATTTGGTTGACTCTAAGCTGGTCTGCGTGATTTGGTTGATTCTAAGCTGGTCTGCGTGATTTGGTTGACTCAAAGCTGCTCTGCGTGATTTTGGTTGACTTTAAGCTGGTCTGCGTGATTTGGTTGATTCTAAGCTGGTCTGCGTGATTTTGGTTGACTTTAAGCTGGTCTGCGTGATTTGGTTGATTCTAAGCTGGTCCGCGTGATTTGGTTGATTCTAAGCTGGTCTGCGTGATTTTGGTTGACTCTAAGCTGGTCTGCGTGATTTGGTTGATTGTAAGCTGGTCTGTGTGATTTGGTTAACTCTAAGCTGGTCTGCGTGATTTGGTTGACTCTAAGCTGGTCTGCGTGATTTGGTTGATTCTAAG
>JACXGM010041539.1:0-10031 GCA_016801145.1 Umbra pygmaea
CCCTGGTCCTCTTCTTCTCCATGGTTCATCTACTCCTCTCCCTGGTCCTCTTCTTCTCCATGGTTCATCTACTCCTCTCCATGGTCCTCTTCTTCTCCCTGGTTATCTACTCCTCTCCCTGGTCCTCTTCTTCTCCATGGTTCATCTACTCCTCTCCCTGGTCCTATTCCAATAAGGGTATTTCTACACAACCGCTGCAGTTTTAGGACCCCAGTTCTAGGACTGCAGTTTCAGGACCCTCTTTTTTTGTGTCTAGATTGCAGCGTGATACAGACAGGCAATTTTTACTTTCTATCATTACATCCTTAAGCTTTACCCTAACCTTAACCACTCTGAAACCTTGCTGTTAAGCCCATCTAAAATATATTTACATGCTACTGAGTGAAGAGTGAAGCCCAAATTAATATCTGGATATTTTAATCTAGTGGACATCATTACACTGTCTATCATTCCACTGTCTATAACATTTATTTAAATGAACAAAAACCTCTAAATTAGTCAAAGTCTATAGACGGGACGGTTATTAATGTGTAAGTGTCACGCGTCAACACAAAAAACTAGGGTCCTGAAACTGGGGTCCTAAAACTGCAGCCTCCGGTTCTGCGGGGACATACTACTGCCTATTCCCCTCCCTTGTTTGGACATTACAGTACTATTTCTTTCTTTCCTACTCTTTGTTGTTCTGTGAGCACATTGGATGAATCCCCTTTTGAATGCATTTTATTTGTCTGTGTAATTGAAAGACTGTCAACACCTGGCTGTGTCTCTGATTGTGATTGGAAACAATTGTGGTTGATCTATTTTCCACAAATTACAATAAATCAGCAGTTTTTCAATGTTCTTTGAGAAATGCTTATCAGCTGTTTCAACATTGAGTTTGAGCTGCTGTTGTTGCAGAAGTAAAGGCTTTATAGAATATTTAAGGTTGTGAACATTGTTTCTTCATTTCTGAAGTGTTGGGTACAAGCATTTGTAAATCAGACAAGAAAGATCCATAATTTTGGTATTGGGCAAGCTTGTTTGTGAAGACAAAATTCACATCTTAGAAATGAGTTAATTGACTGCATATTTAGTGGAAACAACATAACTTGTCTTAATGATATGGCCTGAACAGGCTGATGATGGGCTACCTGTGTTTAGAGTTTAGGAAATGTGACTACAGATTGGACAAAAGAATGTTAGCGATTGTAAAAAACTGTAATCAATATAATGCCAACTTGGTGGACTTCTATTAAAAACTTAGAAATCCCTTAATGTTATAAAACTATTGACTGATAGTGTTTATTCAAAATATACAAAGCGGTTTGCACATTTGACAATCCAAAACCGAAGACTATAAAAATTAAAGGTTCCTGGAGAACCTGGAGTTCTCCACAAAACCCCCAAATATTTCCTCAAAGAAACTTTAAAACCTCATGGGGTTTATTCATTCTTTAAAAAACATTTTCATATTGTCCTTTGGAGAACCTATTGGGGTTAGCTCACATTTTAAATGAAGAACACTTAAATGATCCTCCAATATGGTATTTTCGTTTTAAGAGCATTATAGGACAAACACCTCAAGAACAAAGTTTTTTTCTCAACCAAGTACAAGCATTTCTTTGACAATATTAATTTACAAAGCTGTGTTCAAGACACAGAACTCATGAATACATCAAACCAGTAAACGCATTATGAATCTGTAATTGCTGTAGTTGTTGGAAAAATGTACGTTGTAGTTCAGACATCCATGAAAGCTAGAATTGTGAATGTTCAGGTGAGCGAGCGTGTCTTCACACACGACCCATGTGACTTCCTGGTTGGACGAGCAGTGTGGAAACATATCGTGCCTGCTGCCAATCCACTAAATCTCTCCTGCTTCTGCAGTGGCGTAGGACTTGGGGGATAGTAAGTAGGGCCCTAACGTCTGGAGGGGCCCTAAAATCTGGGAATAAATATGGAAGGGGCACACAGTGTGTGCCAACGGGGCCAAGAACGTTGGCACACACTGTGCATGTGAAAGAAGTTGTGATAATGAGAGAGGGCTGTTGGTGCAATTGAATATCACACATAATTTAGCCAAAAAGTGGAGAGAAAAAAACACCTTCATTATGTAAACGCACTCTGCAATAAGAGGACATACAATATGCACTTTATCTTAAAGCTAAATAAACAAAAGGTTAGTTTGCCGTTTCCCAAATCTCAAATTGTACAGATTTTTTACTTGACAATGGATTATTAAATATACTTATTTTAGTGCAGACAAATGTATAATGCTGTTAAAATAGTTAATTTCCACTTTACCTATAATATTGACATTGGTCATCTAGCATTGCTACACTTCATTTTGAAGTCCCTACTTAAGACCAAATTGATCAGGCAAAGGGAGTTCATATCTTAACAGTAACCTATAAAACAATTAGAAAGAGTAAAGGAAATATCAATCATGGTCACCGGTAAGATGTGAACTCTCTTTACCTGATCATTTTAGTCTTAAGTAGGGACTTCCCAAAACGTGTGAACTCAGAGTTACTCAGAAAAGTACTTTGACTCAGTACTTTGTTCACCTCTGCCTTTGGTTACCATTCCACCTTCTGTATTTCACCTGAAAGTCCACCCAATTTACTGTATATTTGACTGGTAAACATGGCCTCAAGAATACTTCAAGACAAGCACACCCCGATGGTTGTATTACCCCTGGACGTGCACCGGTGACGTATCAGCAAAATGGGTTCTGATCCTTTGGATCTTTTCCATTTGGATGTAGCCAGCAGGCACAGAGCAGACAAAAGAGAGAGGGTGCATTTCCACCCCTAGATATAGCTAGACAGAAAGCTGTTTAGTAAACCAGATACAGTAAAAAGCATTAGCTAATGAGCTACTAGCTGAGCCTGTAAGTGATAGATTATAAGCAAGCTAGCTAACTATCACTGTATCCTTGTCATAGTAATGTAGCTACCTAAAGATTAGTAATTGTATCCAGAGTTTGTTGTATTATGGTACAGCTATTAAGCCCAGGATGAACATGTGGTTGGGCTGGTATGAACCCTAGTTAGCACCTTCACCCTGGTCAGAGGTATACAGACCATGGCCCCTACAGGGAATAAACACACATACAACTGTAAGGCCAAGTAATGCTATAAAAAGACTATGGTCACAGCCCACCCATCATATCTTCATTGTTGGACAATAATTGAACACTGATAAACAAAGTGACCTTAATACAATGGGCTGTGTACCTTCAGATCCCCCACCTGGTACAGCAAGAAGAGGACTGGCCACCCCCTTGAGTCAAGCCTCTCTCTAGGTTTCTTCCTAGGTGCCACCTACTAGGGAGTTTTTCCTTGCCACTGTACATCACTTGTGTTGCTTGCTCTTGGGGGTCTCGGGCCGGGTGTCTGTCAAAGCACTTTTTGACAACTGCTGTTGTAAAAAGGGCTTTATGCATAAATTTGATTGATTGATTGAAACAAGTGTATAGATATGAATTGGATATGTAATATGAGAGAATGATTTAATCTATGCACTATTTAATCTATGCTGAGTTGGGGAAACAAAAGGCTGAGAAGAAGGGATATAGGTTCAGTTAATATTTATCCAGTGAAAGAAATAGTGTTCCACGGACAAAATCATCAGTAACTGAAAATAGCCATTTAAAATTAAAGTGTCATTTCACTCAGTTCTAACACAGTTCTAAAGAAAGCAAATCAGCTGTCTCCCTCTTAGGAGATTCTAAAATGTGTCATGGGCCCTTGGATCTAGCACCACTGAGAGCTGTGTGACAGGCTGTTACATTGCCCTCTATCGCACAGACTTCAACACCATGTTGTGTCAGAGGACAGCCCTACAAATGGTGAGACTCAAAGGCCCTGAGTGGTGTAGTGATGGTCTAAGCCAGAACTTCACACCATAAATGCATCATTGAGGCAGGAGTGTGTATTCCTGGTCGCAGGATCCCAACAGTGTCACAGAGTCTCACATTGGGCAGTGCAAATTGTCTTGCTGCCCTCAGTGATTCATATGATGGATGACTGCCTTGTCCTCACACTATGAAACTCCCAGTATGTATCTGTCGGCGAGCAATTCCCAGTATGTATCTGTCGGCGAGCAATTCCTGGTGGAGCAGTGTGATGAAAACTACTGCTCTGCAAGACGTACCTCAGCACAAACACGTCGATATTCGACGAGTCTGAACCTGCTAGGGCATTGGTGTGATGACAAGGTGCGATTTGTGGAGGAAAGCTTTACAAAACTACAGTAACCATCTAGGTCACTTTTGCTGTGATTGCCATTCACTAGCCAGCTATGGGCTCAATCAGCAGCCAAGGTCGCCATGGCTACAGGAGGTCAGAAGATTTCACTGCAGAGGCGACACAGCTCACTGCCTTTGTGAGGAAGAACCAATCATCTTCTGCCACCTACTGTCCTTAGGTGTTAATGCAGGGATGCGTTTTTAGACAAATAATGACGTCAACAAAATACAGAACTAGGACTACATTGTTAATGTTATGATGACAGAAAAATGCCAAAATCTATTCAGAAATAGACAATGACTACGCAATTTCCAGAGTCACAACGTCTGTAAAATTGACAAGGTGACCTAGCGGTTAGCACATCTGAGTAGACCCTGGATCGTCTCCCTGACTGGCTGCCAAGTTGAAACCTCTGTCATTGTGTCTGTGAGGAAGAGAGTTAATCCCAATTGCTACTAGGTCGTTGCAGTAAATAAGAGTTGGTTCTTTGTCAACTTGCATGGTTTAATAACAGTAAAATGTACATACTCCCTGAAAGGTCAGATGTGTACTACCAAACCTGTCCACACACTCGCGCTATTGTACTCCAGTTTAAAACAGTTGTCAGAACCAGCCGACAGTTTTTGCTGGCTACCTAAACAATTTCTGACCAAAGGCTACGCAAAGACACCGGATGATGGTTTTGTGTGTTGGGAGTAATATTGCTGCGCATGTTTGTTTGAGTTGCCGGGCAAGCTGTCACCATGGTGATCCGCACTTGTCCGCAGCACTACTTCACTGCACAGCCAGCCGAGAGAGGAGGGGGGATTTGCGTGATGAGAGGAAAAGAGATTCACCGTGGACCAATCATCACAGCTTGATTTTTTTCTTAATTGTATTAATTCATTTTAAATTCATGGAATATTTTCCTTTTGATGGGAAGAGATAAAATTACATCAAGAAAAATGTGCATATATTATGGTATGACCTATTTTTCTACTACAGAACACACCACACAAACAAAACATAATTATACTGTATTATGCAGTGTTTACGCACTAAGCTTAGTTTGAAAATAATCAGATGGGGGTTGTCTTGATATCACAGGTTAGACAAAAAACAAGAATATAGACTGAGTACTGATCACTTTTAACTATACTTTTTTAATTATGAAAACATAGCAGGAATCTGCCTTATGGTGTAAGCCCAGCCTACTGATTATTTTACTGATAAATTGTTCGACAAGGACAGTATTATTAGTGGGATTACTGGGCCATTGGTGGTTGGGCCAATTGCAAATGTTTCTTTCTAGATTAGTGCAGTCGTCCCTGTGGATTATTTACACATGGGAGAGCACAAGGCAAGTATATTGGGGCCAGTCAGGCAACATAGTTATGTTTCTTTTTCATTTTAGTTTGTTAGGTGCTCCACGAGGCAACATTCTGAGCCCTCTCCTACATTTACACACATTACTGTACTTACCTAGTGGCTCATTCACTTCATATCACCTGCACTTTTACTGCACATGTACTGTCTATTATACTCTACATAATGAATATTCAGTCATAATATTACAGTGCATATACTGCATATACATATACCGTACTTAGTCAACCTGTATTTCATGCCATCATCATCTGCACAACTGCAACTTTTCTACTTTTTTGCACAGCAAAATGCCTAACAATATTTAGGTGCCATGGTTTGGTACTCTGTGCAATGACAATAAAGTATAATCTCATCTAATCTTAATTAAGCATTCATGTATTCATGTCTGCACCCCTAATGGAGAGATTGCTAAATCATCCTCCTGGGTCCAGATACCAGATCACCCTCTTACCTGTCCACCAGACTGCTAATGCTGCCTACTCGAGAATCACTCCAGACACCTTGTGTTACTATAACACTTTGTTCCATCCACTTACTATATCCACTCCAAACCCCATGTATTCTGGTCCCATGTACTGTAACGCATTCTTCACGTTAATTTTGGTTTGTGTTGTGTGAGTACTCATTGTGTCATCTTGATTTGTCTGTTGTCTCTCTGTATTTACGTTTTTGTATATATTTATTTTTATTGCGCGTGCGGTGGCTTAATCGATATTTGAAACAGTGATAGAAAAGGAAGGATGCTTTAAAAAAGAACTCCCCACCAGAGGTCGCCTTTCTTCAAGTTATTACCCCCTCACCCACCCACACCCCAACCACAGTCACCATTCGAACGCAGATGAGAACGCGATGCGCTGCGGATCAGAAAAACCTAAAACCTCAGCAACTCGGTGACAAAATAACCAGATTATGGTAGCGAGACAGGCTGACGTTATATTTGCACAATTAGGGACGCTGTTTCGAATTTGCTAATGCGTAATACATATCGTCTATAGCATACACCTGGAACTACGGCCGATACGTTGTTGGATACAGTTTGGGAACAACAATATGTGGAATAATTATTTGATCAGCCTGAAAGCAGAATAATTCGGATATTATGACACCAACCCCTTTGGCGGCCATAGAACTAAACCAGGTACGGGATTTTCCAACAGGAATAAATAATCAACGACCACACAGACGTTACATAGCGATTGGAATATTGTGTTTTGTTGCATGGTGTATTTGGTGAGCAATGAAGTTTGTCACTCGTGTTCGACTTGCAGTAAAATATCGTGCGCTACTCGTTAAGGCGGTTCAGTGTGCAGTGTCACACCAAGGAACAGGCACTACCTAAGACTTGATTATATTTCTATTTCAACTCATAACATCAAAACAAACAGGCTAGGCCGAGAATATGGGAAACATGAATAATAGGAGAAGGCTTTGTGGTGGTACAATGTATCCTTGTAATCAAACCTCAGCGATGGCATTACTTAAAAGCTTGACAAGTTGGAAGGAAAACCGATCAAGCTCTGTGCTCTGACATTAGTTTGTGAAACGCCGTCAAGTTGTTTGGTAATATTCAGTCGGATATGTCATGAAAAATCCACCAAACAGTGACATCAAACAGATGTTGCGTGGCTAAATGGGGTCAATGTATAGTATGGATATTGGTGACTTGAAAGGGAACGGCAAGTGTTTATGATTTGGCATGTTTATAACAAGAAAAAACAATACAGCCAGCCTGAGAATTAAACATTATGACAAGCTGTCTATTGGTATCAAGTCGTGGAGAGGGAAAGAGCAAAGGCTGTTAATTTTTACATTACCAGACATGTCCCTGACAGCCAGGTCGATACGCCTGTCTCAGGTCTGTATGACCATATACTGGCATGCATTATTTGTCATAAACTTTATGGAAGCCGGTGTTTTCTTTCTACCCATTCCGTAACTCCATGTGACCTTTGGAATATGGGAACCAGATGCCCCAACCCAGATTTCCCTCCCTCCCTCATCTCTCTCTCATCTCTCTATCCTCTTCCTTTCCCTCCCTCATGCTCTCCTTTCTTCCCAAACTGCAGCTGTTGTAACTCCCAGCCTGGTAACAACTGACATAGGATCAGGTCTCCCATACCCGTCCTATCCTTAAAGGGACAGATCACCCTATAATCAAACTTAATCATATCTCAGGGCTTGTGTTCAAGTGTAGGAGTGCAAATCTAGGATGAGGTAATCTCTAGTTACAACAACTGTATTCTATTTGATGTAAAAAGCTCAAATTTGAAATACTAAATGCAGGCCCTGGTCTAAAGAAGCAATGCATGGAGGTGAATGCATAGTGCACACTAATCAGCACATGTCAAACAGAGCCTGAAATATACATTCATAAAAGCAATCTAGAAGCCAGTCTTAATTCTACATGAACAGGAAACTTTGGCTATTAGTTTCTCAAATGCCCTGCCCTATTGTTCTGCTCCAAACAGAGAACATTGTGGTTTTCATTATATTGTAGCCTATAGCATTAATAGTACATCTTCACCTAACATTACGTAATTCCTGGAAGAACTTAGTGATATCATATAAAGTTGGAAATATTAACTGCTTTCAAGCATTTACAAGTCAACCAGACCTCTACACATGACTAATCTCTGGGCTTTTGTCGATTGATTCTAAGCCATGCAGACATAGTGTTAGCAGTTCAGCTACATAGACTCAAACAGTCCAGTACTTGAATACAACCTGATTAACTGGTCTAACAGCCCATCTTAATGTTCCTGGATGTGTCACCACAACCTATGGTTAGTAGAAAGCCTGGGTTAGACGCTGTGATCTCAGTCTAACATCATTGATAATGACAATGTAACAGGCTGTATTCAATGTCAAATGTTTTCACACATAATCATGCTATGAAAAACACTAATTAAATTACATATATTTTATGTTTTAATGCTTTCTTTGTCACGCACTGTACATCACAATACTGAATGCTTTACATCAGACAATCTATGTTGTGTCTAATTAGTAGATTGAAGCAATGATGTACTTGGCATTGGTTCTTATGCCTTGTTTATTTTTTTGTTTTGTTTATGGAAATCAAAGCTAAAGTTTGCATAGACTAGTGCCAAGGGAATGTCAAGTGTTGACATGGTCGAGTATATCATTGACATACATTTAATGGTCTGTTGAGACAATGGTTAGAGATCTCTGCCTGAAGGTGTTTGTGTTAACATCCAGTGCAATTTATTCTAAGGATAAATGCAGCTAAACATACACATCCGAATAGTCAAAAAAAGGTGTTTTCATTGGAGAGTCCATGCTTTGTAAAACCAGCTCTGAAACACTTTGTAAGACAAGCTTGGCACTATCGACTCTGAAATGCTTTGTAAGACCAGCTCAAATCTATAGACTGAAATGATTTGTAAGACCAGCTCAACAGTATCGACTCTGAAATGCTTTGTAAGACCAGCTCAACAGTATCGACTCTGAAATGATTTGTAAGACCAACTCAACAGTATCGACTTTACAATGCTTTGTAAGACAGTTTGAAACTATAGACTCAAGTGCTTTGTAAGACCACCTCGACACTACAATCCGAAACTCAACCCCATAGACTCTGAAATGCTTTGTAAGACCAGCTTGATACTAGACTAAAATAGGTATCGACCATATGGATTTTTAGTGCCGATACCATACCATTTTTTTCATCAGCCTTAGCCAATTACCGATACATGCTGCTGATTTTCTTTAGCCGATATTTGGAGCCAATACTGCTTTTGTTTCCTCAATTTGCATCATAAAAAATGACACAATGATGGTAACAAATGTTACAAGTCTCAATTTAAAGGTAAAGGAACATTTATTGAACTTAAAAAACTATATTTAACAAATAGTAAAAACAGGTGAGGTAGAACAAGGGGCAGTCCATGGATGCCTGTCAGTAAATAATGCAGGGAAAATAGGCGAACGCAGCAGCCGTGTATCGGCCGATGCAGATACACGTAAAAACGCAAATGCCGGCCGATAAAGTCAGTCTATCACCAGACTGAAATGCATTGTAACAGTAGCTTGATGCTATAGACTCTGAAAATATATGTAAGACCAGCTCAACACTATAGACTGAAATCTTTGTAAGGCTAGCTCAACATTATAGAATCTTAAACATTTTGGAAGACTTATTTGATACTATAGACCCTGAAACACTTTAAGACCAACTCGATACTATATACTCTGAAAGGCATTGTAAGACAAACTCGATACTATATACTCTGAAACACTTTAAGACCAACTCAATACTATAGACCCTGAAACGCATTGTAAGACATACTCGATACTATATACTCTGAAACGCTTTGTAAGACCAACTCAATACTATAGACCCTGAAACGCTTTGTAAGACCAACTCAATACTATAGACCCTGAAACGCTTTGTAAGACCAACTCAATACT
>JACXGM010041540.1:0-10026 GCA_016801145.1 Umbra pygmaea
AGTACAATCGCCCAATTCGCCCCAATTGGAAACCCAGCAATCTCATAAAATTGTATTTTAATCATAGTTTGAATATACCAGAAAGGGACTTCATACCTGCTAAAACTGCTGGCATACTTTGACTATTGTTGGCTGTGATATACCAGACCTGTCCCTGATCTCCCGCTGAAAGGTCCCAATGTAGAGAGCGCGAATTAAGGTCCTCCAGATCTGCCATCGCTTCAACTACAGGACTGCCAAAGCACTTGTTTAAATAATATATATATATATTACTTGATTCAATTTGTTGTTTGCCTAATTTCTGCCCTCATGTTCTAGGCCACCCCGAAGTGGAAGGGAAAAAATAAACCACTTAATAGCAATTTGCTGAATATAATTAATTCGTAATTCTGAAATGTAATTTGCAATATGGGGTAGTTGCTATGCAGACACATTCATCAATGATCGCTGGTTCAACAATTCACTGAACAAGGTGGTTATACCATGAACAGCGCTAGTCACACTATAGAATTTGCGTACACGAAGTCAGACCAGACGTGAGATTTTATCGCAGCCTACGATCACGTTCAAATTGATAAATCCGCTGCTTTGCGTATAAATCGCCTTACGCCCGTCGTACGCCTGTTTTAGTTCGTACGCACGTTTCATAAATGAGGGCCATTAAATGGGATGGCACTCAGTACATCTCTGACCTCTTGCATACCTACACCCCGTCAAGGTCGCTGAGGTCTGCTGATCAGCTTCTATCCTTTGCTCTTATCTTTGTAAAGCACTTTGGGAACCTTGCCATTTGTCTAAATTGTGCTACATAAATAAAGTGGTATGGTATAAGATGGTTACATAAAATAAGAACAGTAAGAATGGATAACATTACCTCTACATTCACGTTTTGTGTCAAACTGAACATGTAGCATAAGTGGGTAAAATGAATTAACAAGTTCAATCTTTCCTGGGCTAAAATCCCTTATTGAAGAGGTGTACTAATCACAGACAGCAGCTTCACATCAGCGCACCAGTGTATTGACAAACGTGTCACCAACACTGCAACTTTCCTTCGCACGCTATTGGATGAAGGCAACAAATACGTCATGCATGTCGGTCCCCACATGTAGCTGCCTGTTCTATTTGCTGGGAAAATAAACTGGAGAAAGTTATGGATATTATAGTGATAGACAAAATATGTGAGTGGCAACAATTTTTATTTGCTTTATGGAAAAGTTTAGTGGTAACATATAAAAACCTGGGATCTCCATCAACACACATCGTCTGAAAACACAACATCTCCCCTCGGCCCACCGTCTATAGTTGTAGGGCCAGTAATAACTATTTTATATCACTATACTTGTTGCAGTTCGGACTGGGCCACCTGCCTGCAGATGTGAGCTAGTGCGGCCCATTCATCGAGTGCATGTGCTACCTCACATTCTCTCACACACACATCACATCTAAATTCTAATCGCACCAACCTCTTTGCCAAAGTGGGTCACAAATGTTTACTCCCTGCATATGATGAATTTAACTCCAACAGCATACTCTTGGAAAATGAGTTTTCAAAATGGTAAAGAAATGAGTTGCTGACATTTCAGTCAGGTGTCTAGCTATTTAGCTCTAGTCAGTCAGTAGCTACCTAGCCAGCATGCAAAAGCTCTGGTTACGTACTGCAAAGTAACTGTATTATCTAGCTAAATGTGTAGCTGAAATATGTAGCCTAACTCATAGTAGCTCATATAATTCATTTAATAAGAGAATGAAGATGTGCAGTGAAAGGCAAACACACGGTAAGCTCTCACTCATACTCATATAATTATCATTTTAAACTTTTAAACTGAGGCAGGCTGCCATATAGGATAACCAAGAAAGGAGAGAGGTTACCGTATATTATATTAAAAACATGTTTTTCATTGATGTATATTTGTTCTTAATTCATAATGCTGGATTTTCACCAGATATATTTTTGCCATACTTGAGCTTAATGCTGGATTCACACCAGGCACGGCAAACTATTAGCATTCCGGCAAAATTTGGATGTGGTGAGGAGGGTTTGTCTCAAGAATTATCCAACTTGTGCGGTGCTTTGCCGTACAGCACAAGAACTAGAAGTTGATGAACCACTGAGGAAGGGCTAATCTGTTGATTTCACCTATGGGTTTATGGGATAGCAAGAAAAGCTTTGACAGATCAGTAGATAGATTTCATCACACAAAATATTGTCAATGAATACTACTGAAAAAGCTCCTGCCAGTTGCCTTGCTGGAGGAGGACAGTGGTATTTAACATTGTCCTCCATCGTCAAGATGTGGAAGATTGACCACGATGTTGATTGCAGTGTAAAAGTGTGTCTGCGTGATGGTACCGTACAGTGATTTTTTGCTATGCCTGGTGTGATTCCAGGATAACAGATTTGTAGTCCGGTATGTCCCGTATTGGTTGCACATATGTTTCGCAAGGCTGTGGAAGGTGTAGCAGAGGTTTCTCTGGGTTCTCTACCCTACAATATGAAGACCGGGAAAGCTCTGCTATAGGATTTTTGACCTCGTCATTTGACTATGGCATAATTCAATCCAAAGTAAGAGCTAGGTATTTAATGCAAAGGGGTCGACACAGTTGGTAAAAATCTGGCTTAAGTGAGCTTAGGTTCACCTTCCAACAAGACAATGGCCCTCATTCATCAAACGTGCGTAGAAACCAGTGTAGATCTGAGCACAGAAATCATCTTACAACGAGACTCAAGTGTGATTTACAAAACATTCGTATCACTCCAATTCCAGCGTACGAATAAGCGGCTGTTGATAAATCAGACGGTTGAAAACAATCGTAATTTAAATAACACGCCCAATGCTGTTGTTCCAATGCTGCAGTTTAGAAAAATAAAAGACACGCGTCCCACCCGGCCACCGGGCTACCATATTCAGAACAAACATCCTGGCATCACATATGATCTGAACGTTGATTGAATTAAAGTTTTTGCGATTGATAAATGCGTAATCATTCATGGATGGTGGCTACAGACGCAGTACAATCAATCGCCCAATTCTCATAAAATTGTCTTTTTATCATAGTTTGAAAATACCAGAAAGGGACTTCATAGCCGCCAAAACTGCTGTCATACATCGACTATTGTTGGCTGTGATATACCAGACCTGTCCCTGATCTCCCGCTGAAAGGTCCCAATGTAGAGAGCGCGAACTAATGTCCTCCAGATCTGCCATCGCTTCGACTACAGGACTGCCAAAGCGCTTGTTGAAAATATATATATATATATATTATTTGATTGATATAGTTGTTTGCCTAATTTCTGCCCTCATATTCTAGGCCACCACGAAGTGAAAGGGAAAAAATAAACCACTTAATAGCTGTAGCTTAATTGTGCTGTATATAATTAATTCATAATTCTGAAATGTAATTTGCAATATGGGGTAGTTGCGATGCAGACACATTCATAAATGATTGCTGGTTCAACAATTCACTGAACCGGGTGGTTATACCATGAACACTGCTAGTCACACAAGAGAATTTGCGTACACAAAGTCATACCAGAAGTGAGATTTTATCGCAGCCTACGATCACGTTCAAATTGATAAATCCCTTGCCTTGCGTAGGAATAGGCGTACGCCCGTCGTACGCCTGTTTTAGGTCGTACGCACGTTTCATAAATGAGGGCCAATGACCCTAAGCACACAGCTAAAATAACGAAGGAGTGGCTTCGGAACAACTTTGTGACCATTCTTGACTGGCCCAGCCAGAGCCATGACCTAAACCCAATTGAGCATCTTTGGAGAGACCTGAAAATGGCTGTCCACCAACATTCACCATCCAACCTGACGGAACTGGGGCCTCATTTATAAACGTGGCGTAAGCACAAAAGAAGATGTACGCAGCTCTCTACGCAATAATTGGGATTTATAAAAAGCAAACTTGACAGGAAAATGTGCGTTAGTTCGTTTTATTTTTAAATGTGTTCCATCGTGATGCATGTCTTAACCATTATGAAAGGTTCAAGATTTTCTATTTGTGCAGAACTATTTTACATTTACAATTAGATTAATACATCTGTAGATTATCAGATACAATCAAACGGATGGTTATAAAAAGCCATGCCATCACAATGCGTAATGACGCACAATAGCTGACCTTGCAATATTAGAAGATAATAATTATAATTATAATACTAGCCTAATAATTAATATTATTTATTGGCGCCTTTCATATCACTCATAACAGGATTTCTGGCGACATGGCACTTTCCAGATGGAATTTACTGACGAGTCAGGGATATCTCAGCCGAGTTATGCCAGGCGTGTTAGTCGGTATAATAGGCTTGACGAATAAGTACATGAAGTTTCCGTACACGGTGGGTGAACAGGCAATCAAAAAAGCACAATTTGCAGCTATGTCCTGTATCCCAAATGTAATCAATGCTTTTGACTGCACTCATGTTGCCATAAGGACACCAAATGAGAATGCTTTCATTAATGGAAAGCATTTTCATTTCACCAATGTCCAAATAATTTGTGATGCAGACATGTTGCTCTAATGTTACCCATTTCCCCCACCCGTGGCAGACACACTTTCGCGATGAAGCGCTATAGACGCTTTTCGACATCGACTGATATCTGACCACTTTTTTTATTTCGGCTACGGCATTCACAGTGTCTGCAACCTTTTGCCACTCCAACGCATTTTCACCATTCGTAATAGGCACCCTGTGCGCATAAAACAACATTTTTCTCCTCTTTTCCACCTCGCCAACAATATTTTCTACTTGACATTGAGTGAAGTTGCTTTTTTGGTTTTCCTCACTACTGTCAATGCCATGATTTCTCAATCAATGAATATTAATTTTGGGGCGTTTCACTGACTGTTTATGGACAATTATGGGCGTGACATGTATCTGCAAAAGCTGCGCCACATGTTAGAGTTGATTGTGATTTATAAAGGGAAAACAGCTTGTGATTTATAAAGGGAAAACAGCATAGGACGTGCATGCGGTTTTATAAATCTGAATATTTCTTTACGTACGCACGTCCTATATTTCGTCCGTACGCCACTTCTGACGCAAATCCACCGCAAAGTTTTATAAATGAGGCCCCTGGAGAGGATCTGCAAGGAAGAGTGGGAGAGGATCCCCAAATCCAGGTGTGAAAGACTTGTTACATCATTCCCAAGAAGACTCATGGCTGTACTAGCTCAAAAGGGTGCTTCTACTTAATACTGAGCAAAGGGTCTGAATAGCATGTGATATTTCAGTTTTTTTTAATAAGTTTTTTATAAATTTGCTAATATTTTTACATTTTTGTTCCTTTCTGTCAAGATGGGGTGCTGAGTGTACATTAATGAGAAATAAAATAATCTTTCTTGATTCTATGAAATGGCTGCAATGACACAAAGGGCTAGATTTATCAAGCCGCTAATTGGTCGCAAAGACGGACGTAACCGATGCGAGCTATTTACAAACCAGGCGCACTTGGGTAAAATCGCAGATTGCCTGCCACATGAGCGACAAGAGACAAGTTGCGCTTTCAATATGCGTTCGTGGGAGGGTCATGGGGAAAGTGGGAGTTCCACCCAAAAAGGTGGGAGGATACGCGTAAAGTGCGCCTAATTATATATTCCGTGGTATTTACAAAGACTGCCAGTAAAAGCGCACCTCTATTGTGCGGGGGGAATTTTCCGCCTCTTAAAAGCAGGTCTAAACCAGCAAGCGCGTTTTCCTGTGTGTTCAAACATAGCTACATTAATGGCAGCCGTGACAGCAACAAGTTTTAAACATAGCATCAAATACACTTGGCACAAAAAAAGACAAATGCCTCCATCTGTTCCATTTTTGGTAAGCAATTTTGCGATTATTGACCTATATAACACTCTTTAATTACTTAACCACATCGGTTGGCTTTACATATCAATGGTATAGGCTAAACAAATGCATATATGCCAAACGCCAACAATACAGTATCATTACAAACCACGCATACCTTAATTCTCTACAGAGATCTCTGCAGTATCTATGCCGTCCACACCTTCCACTTGTTCGGCAACGTGTATTTGCTGCACCACCTAGTTAGCGTGTCTATTTCTGGTGGACCTGAACCGGTTTTCCTCTTTTCACCTCCTCCACTTCTCTCCGTGTAGATGATAACGAGTTGATTTAACTTTTTATGGCAATCCAAATTGGATGTTTTTCCGAGGGTGTGGATGTTCTGCCCTGTAATATATATCAGGTTTGCTGTTACTTCATGCACTAAGATGTTAATTTGTTCTTCACTAAATTTAAGCTTGCGCTTTCTTTTTCCCGTAGGGAGATCCATGATAGATACGGGCCCATTGTTTGCTTTTTTAGAGGCGCGCTAATGGAGGGCGGAGTATGCGCTGATTGCGTAATGGGCATCGGGTTTTTTATAAATACTACGCTAAATGTGGAAGCATAGCGTGCGCTATTACCGAACTCACATAAACAGACGCAGCTCAAACTGCGCTAGAGTTAGTAAATTCAGCCCAAAGAGTGAAAAATTTAAAGGGGTCTGAATACTTTCCATACCCACTGGTGATTTTGCTGTGTAGGCGAAATTGTTCATTATTATAACATCATATTCAATGTAAAACACTATCGTCTGCCTATATATTTTAAGCAAAATGCCAATCATCAGTAATTTTTTGCTATTTTAGGGTTGGTTTGTAAGTGTTGTGTTAAATTACATGTTAAGTTACATGAATTGTTTTCTCACTCAGACACAACCACCACCAAAACCTTCTGTACCTACAGGTCAATTTGAAACTTCATGTAGCCCACACTTAGTAGGTTTGCATGTAATTAGTTATTTGTTGTCATTGTTATTTTACCAGGGGGGCAAACCTTGCGTGATGATTGAATATCGATCACATGCTTCCGCCAAGGACGTGTTGCCAAGTCATCAGATTCTTATCACACTGCTCATTCAACATGAAAATCTTGAGTCAGTACATACTGTATTTGGGAGGAATTACACATCCACCAACAACCGTTCATGACTTCACATCCAGATGGAAACGTCTTTTTTTCTAAATTCCAGCACGGTGCACATGTTTCAGTTGACAAGCTATTGTGTTTTTTGTGTAATGTCAATCTGAACCTTAACCTCAGTAATTTAATTCCAATGTCATTCCTAACCATATAGCCATTACTAACTTCATGCCTAATCTTAACCATGAACATTAGAATTTCATTTGAATTGCTATGGAATATCTAGAATGTTCGATGATCGCAAGTATCCCCCGCAAAGAAATGTGAAGGTGCAATGTAATATAAGGACTAATATAGCTTAATTGTAAAATGTGAAGATTAAATGTAAAATTATTTAAATATGTTGGCATATAAGGTCATTCGTGTTTTAAAATGAATTCCCTGAGAATGTAATTCGGGAGAATGTCTGAGGTGTACGGTTGGACTGAATTCACATGTGCTCGAGCCCGGGCATAGCCAGAATGCCACAACCAGGAAATTAGCTCTGGCCACCGAGGTGAGAGATTTCTAACTGTATCATGGGATGTAACACCATTCTTACATGAGATATTCCATAATTTGGTGACATGGTGACAGTGGTAGAGAACAAACTTTAATACATTTCTTACTAAAGGTCCTGGAGTTCTGAAGTTCAAACCAAGCATCAGAATGGGGAAGAAACATGATTTTAATTACTTTGAACGTGGCATAGTTGTTGGCGCCAAATGGGCTGGTTTGAGAATTTCATTAAGTGCTGATCTACTGGAATTTCTCTGCACAACCATTTGCAGGGTTAATAGAGAATGGTCAGAAAAAGAGAAAATACCAAGTTAGCGGCAGTTCTCTGGGCGAAAATGCCTTGTTGATGGTAGAGTTCAGAGGAGAATGACCAGACTGATTTGAGCTGATAGAACGGCAACAGTAACTCAAATAACCACTAGTTACAACCAAGGTTTGCAGATCAGCATTTTTGAATGTACTAAACTTTGAACCTTGCAGCAGATGTGCTACAGCAGCAGAAGACAACACTGGGTGACACTTCTGTAAGCTATGAATAAGAAACTGAGGCTACAATTTGCACAAGTCTGCCAAAACTGGACAATATAAGATTGAAAAAACATTGCCTGGTCTGATTTATACTGCAACATTCACATGGTAGGGTCAGAATATGGCATAAACAACATGAAAGCATGGATCCACCTGCCTTGTATCAATGGTTCGCGCTGGTGGTGGTGTAATGGTGTGGGGGATATTTTCTTGGCACACTTTGGGGCTCTTAGTACAGATTCCGCATTATTTTAAATGCCACAGCATATCTGAATATTGTTGCTGAAGATGTCCATCCTTTTATGACCATGACATGTCACAAAGCTCACATCATCTCAAATTGGTTTCTTTAACATGACAGTGAGTTCAGTGTACTCAAATGGCCTCCACAGTCACCAGATCTCAGTTCAGCACCTTTGGGATGTGGTGGTATGGGAGATTCCTATCATGAATGTGTAGGCATCAAATCAAGCAACTGTTTGATGCAATAATGTCAATATGGACCAAAATCTCAGAGGAATGTTCCCAGGATCTTTTTGAATATATGCCACAAAGAATTAAGACAGTTCTGAAGGCAAAGGCCGGTGAGTGTATTTTGGGGACAACATGTGCAGGTATAAAATAATTACAAATTACATATTTCTAAATGTTCAATTTACCTTAGGATTTGAAAGAAATATGGGTTACAATTTATAAGTATCCATCTTAAGTACCATAGCATGTTATAGTGGTAGCAAATGCCATCTCTGGATCAAATATCATATTCAATGCTATCTATATTTCATATATGTGCTCGTATAATCTCAAATTATACCCGAACTCTTCAAAAATATTATAACTAACGTTATTACTGATACAGATTTTTTATTACTGATTCATCCTGGAGAAGTTACATTTCTGACAGCATTAGTACACCCGTGTTCACATCCCAGTATAAACTCTAGATATGACCATGTATATGAAGTAATTGTTGTTGTGTGGGCATTCCCTAATGTTACACATTGTGTATAATAATAAATCAGGTACCAAGGGTGTGCAAGAGCAAAACAAATGTAACATATCTTCTCTTTGCTCTTGCTCTGTGTCCAAAGATGTGTTGCATACCAACATTTTTCCCTTATACTGTTTCAGAGACAGGCACAAGTCTTATGCACACCTTCACAAAATGGGTTAATTTTAGCTTAATCATTGTCTATCACAAAATTATGTAGATTATGTAGATACACTTTTACAATGAGCAGAGAACATGTTGCTGAGAACTGATGCTGATCTAATGACTACAGTATAGGAGACAGTCGTCCATTCATACACAGTTATGACATTTTTAATTATGTTTGCTATCAGTTTCCTTAGATTTACATCACTTTTCATTCTCTGCTAAATTTCAGAGAAAACAGCCTTTGACAGAATGGACCTCTACAAAATGTTGTTTGCTTCCATCCTTCCAATCTAATAACAAATCTGACCTATAGTAGCTGTGCGCCGTAGAGGATGGTCGCATGGACAATGGCTCTGTTCAATCTACCCAGGTTTTGGCTTATTACTGTTTTGTTAGTTTTTATTTCTGTACATTCTGCACTGTCGCTCATACAGTATGATCGACTAGCACTTTTGGACATACGCAATTCACTGGATACACGTTATTTTTCCACTTACTGGAACGATTGCTGTGACCCCACTTTCCATCCCTCGACATGTCTACTCATACGCAGGCGGCGAAGGAGAAAGAAGAGAGGCAAACGTGCCGGAATTCTGTGCAGATCTCGGACGAGATACTGCAATCCACCGCTACCGAGCATTTTAGTTGCAAATGTTCAATCACTGGACAATAAAATGGACGAACTTCACGCTCGGATTAACTTCCAGCGGGACATTGCTAACTGCTGCTTGCTAGCGTTCACTGAGACCTGGCTGGATCCCACCATCCCGGACAATGCTGTTACGCCAGCTGGCTTTTCCATCTACCGGCAGGACAGAACCTCGGAGTCGGGTAAACAAAGAGG